>RXPK01000678.1:0-72215 GCA_004143645.1 Protaetia brevitarsis
ATCAAATAGTGTATAACCTAACAGTTAAGGGGAGGTTTACATGTATTTGACTGGAAAATGATTGTTGGTTTTTTTTGCATTTTTTAAGCTCAAATATATAAACTACATGGTTAAAGCGGTTTCGTAATATTTCGCATTGTTTAGCTCTACGGCTTATTAAAGGAGCGGGTGTACCGAACACAAGGACGGCAAATTGGATGTCTATATATTGGATCGGGGCTGCTTTGGTCGAAAATATCATACTTATTGTTTGTTTAGTGTTGTTGTTGTCTTATGATTAAAATGGCACTGTAGTCCGGGATACAATAACGCAGGTGCTATTTATATTACAATATATGAACAATATTCCGTAAACGCAAATTTGAGAAATGATCTAAAAATATTTCTTTTACTTAAACCTTTCCCAGCTTTAGAAAACTATTACATAAATGTTAATATTTATTGCAGATGCCTTACTTAAACTAAATTTCTTAAAAGCTGGCTAGAATATGATGGCAAATAACGCACTAGGATCTCAGAGTAGCACAGAAAAATGGAAGTCGATGCGATGCTTAAAAGAAATTTTCGCACGATTTGGATAGGCGACTGAGATAAGACAACTTTTTAAGGCAATTTGTGATTTTTAGCCGTACTAAGATGTTACTGTTCAAGAAAAAAAAGAGAATGCGTTGGCAGATGTAAAAAAAGAAACGAGTGGACTTTGAAGAAAGGGCGCTGGTAAACTGACGGACAAGTTATTGATAATATTTAACAATAGTGTATGTGGACTAGCAATTAACACATCCAGATTCTGCATAAAATGAAGGCAGCTATTTGGGCTACATTTCATTATAATGTTCAACCCGCACGCGGATCCACGACACATTTATTGTCCAAAAAAGGTGTAGAACAAACCTGCTAGTAAGTGGCGCGTTGCAGAAGCAAAGGTTGAGCATGCTTCATCATACATGACCTTTTGCAAAAAAAAATCAAAGATGCTATTAGGCGGATTTATGTTTTTTTTTCTAGAGTGATTTCTTGCAAAGATGCATTGGGAAAAAATTGTAAAACTGAAACGACTCGTTAATTCATAGTTGTAGAAACTAGCTTAAAAAGATTTACACTGCGACCCATAAACAATTCAACTTGCTACCTACATTGCCGCATATTTATTCAATGAAGGTTACTTTTCTGTATTACAAATAATGAATGCGGTCGGGAAATTGCAGTAGGACTTGATGCCAAAAAATTTCGTCAATCATTCTGATCGTCAGAGCATACAACGAGCAAGAGCAGAGCAATGTCCAGCGCTGAAAAACTTGCATATGCTGTCTAAGGGACAGCAACAAATTTTTTGCAAATGCAGAAGTATGAAGAAGAAGAAGGATTAATGTATAGTGCTGGAATAGATGACTAAGTGTATCTTGAACTATTAGTAAAAATGTTTTGCTGAGAAACTTTGAACGCATTTTTCTCGAAACATGATTTTTCAAATATGCGTAGTTCTAGTTCTTCAAGTGTTCAATATACAACTTAATTCTTTTGTTTATTTAATGTAACCGTTTTTATTGGAGGTTATACTATAATATACTAAAAATTGCAAATATTCACATTTTTATATCCACATACACACAAAAAAGAAATAGAAAATAATCAAATCAAGTCCAGGTAATCTGCCAAATCATTGCTTTTCGACTTATTTGGTTAAATTTAGGTAAACTCCAACAAAATTTAATATATTCTAACTTTCCTTTTTATTTTCAATTTCGGATCACTTTGCGTATGCTAGAGTTTACGCAGTTTGACCGTGTTTTCTGTGCACATTGCACCTAGATACAATAGGCGAAAATTATAGTGGTCTTGTCATTAAAAAAATATATTTTTTTTACATGTTCAAGTTTTAATATATTTTATTAAGAAAAAGCGTATTTGTATATCTTTCTTTCGGTCTGAAAAAAAAGCTCAAAGTTATTTGAGGACATTTTCAGATATATATATGTCAAACATCCCCTTAAAGTTAAGAATGGCAAAGTCTGCAAACTGAAATAGTAGAGCTAAAACATGAGCATGAAAGCAAAGTGCCTTGTGACAAAACGCTGGATTAAATGATAGGGTTATCAAAAGCTCGAAAGAATTAAAAGAACTTTTTCGGTTGAAATGCCATAGTGATATGCCGGAACTTGAAAATTTAAAAAAAATAAAAAAAAAAAGAACTTAAACGTTTAATTCAAAAAGTAAACAGGAGTATTATTATAAGAAAAATAGAATATATCTACAAATAAAATCAAAGATGTGTGGAAATTGTCAATGAAATGCGAAATGAAAACTCTGTATGGTTTGAGTGATGATTATTTAATTGAAATTACGGTGAAGAAACATCTGACTGTCACGTTCTTGTTGCGGTTTTCGCGAAATTTTCTCAACAATTGGAGAGATGCGCATCAGAAACAGCATACGGTGATCGGGGAAATGCACTGCAATATACGGGATGCATGAAAATACATTTTTTTTTGGCACCAACTTGTTTCCATGAAATAGTTAGTTGTATAGTAATTTAAAGACAAAAGATATTCTAGTTTGATGAAATTAGACAATGTTATTAAAATTAATAAGCTTGGATATATCAGATGTTTTATCTCACGTAATCAACCAAATCTTTTGAAAAAGGAAAATTCAGGGTAAAAACTGCTTTGGTTATACCCGTGTACAAACGAGATGATCTCTCTATATTGGAAAATTATAAACTGTTTCTATACTAAGCTCGTTTCACAAAGTCATTGAAAAAATTGTCTATAATCAGAATAACTGACTTTCCTAATAAACATAGAAATATTGCCCGAGCCAACATGGATTCGTAAAACAAAATCAACTGAGACCGACGCGTTTTCATGTTTTGGAATGTATTTACACTGCCTTGGGATCTAATAATACGTAGCTGATATTTCTTTGATCTGACATGCGCGTTCGATTGCGTAGATAGTATGATTTTGGCGATGAAAACTGTATGCTATGGGATTTAGAGGGCTTCCATTAGATTGGTTATTGCCGTTTTAGAATGCAGAAAACTAGTGGTTAAATTGGGAAATGAACAGTCACTTGAATTTGACATTGATGTAGGTGTTCCAAACCTCAGTTTAGGTCCATTGTTATTCCTATTACACATCAATGATCTGCCGGAAAGAATAACTTGCGGGTTCCCTATTTTATTTGCTGACGATATTTCTGTAATTGTGAAGGCCACTACGACATTAATACCAAAATTGAAAGAACTATTGAAGAGGTGACGGGCCTGGCGTAAGTAAAATAGACTGATTTTAAATGAAAAAACAAAAAATCATTAATTTTCATATACGGAAGCCTATCACAAATATAAACAAAAACTATACAACAACGCGTCTGTACTAGGGCAATATTAAGTAAAAATCCAGTTGGGAAAACCAGTTAGATAGTGTATGAAAGAAATTAAACAAAACCTATTATGCAAATGTTACAATTAAGAATGTCCTAAAACAGCAGATCTACTAAAGTTTATTATTTTGTGTATCAGTGTTTCCTAAATGTTATTTTTGCGTAGCACAACTGGGAAGAGTTTTTATTTCAGACGTTTATCGATTAAATTTCAACTGCTTTGAGCAGTTGTAGAGAACATTAAAAATAAAAAATATTGACCTTCGCATTATTATTTACAAGCATTGACAACATAAAGGAACACAAATGATTTTAATGTATAAGAAATAAATTGCACAACGCTAGACAATATGTTTGCATTCACCAAAATTAAACTAAAAGATTCGGATTAATGAGTCTAAAACTCTATATAGTCTTCCGAGCGAGGTAGGTCATTGGTTGCTCCACTTTTCAAACAGCGCGTAAGAGATGTATTGGAGAGGGCATTCTTACATTAGCGAATTGTAATGAATAGACTTCGTATATATTTTTGTATAATTATTTTTTATATATGTGCTTATTAATGTTTGTAAGTGCGTCCTTATACTTTATTATTTTTGTATTTTGTTTTCTTGAGATTGACCAATGATTAGATTGGCATACTGATAAATATATTATTATTATTATATTTTATTATACAATGTTGTGTTTAACAGTTATTTGCACCAGTTTCCCTAATAACAAACTTAGTTAATTAAGTAGAGGCTCAGCTTAAATGAACCTTAAGGTGAATATGTTTTGTACGTCGAAACTAGGAATAAGCTACTAAGTATTGAAACGGATGGCAACAGTGTCAGACAGTGTGAAAGTGACTTGTAACTTGTAAGTTTTTGACAGAAACACACAGAAAGGAAGGAGAATTTGGACTTTTAATTCTTGTTACGCAGTTTTTGAAGTTTTCATTATAGTTGTCAGGTCAGTCTCAGGAATATTAACAGCTGATTCATAAAAGCAACACTATTATTGCTGAAAATTTGTTGTTTAATTAGATAAACATAACAAACTGTATGCATTCGTGGTCATAGAATGGTTATTTCATCTAAGGTTGTTACATGGTAAACTTAAAATTATTTTTTTTATACCTACTCACACATCAAGAATATCCAATTTCAGTCTTCAATCAGGTTTAGTATAAATTATGTTTATTTTATTTGGTTACCCTAAATCGCCGGAAAGATTTAAGTTCGTCAAACGTATGAAAATATTCTGCCCTTTCATTTACTTGTCTAGGTATACCACAAAAAATTATATTTAACTCGTCCAATTCATCATCATCTTCAAACATTATGTTATTTATTAGGATATTACGTGCTATTTTCTTTCAAAAATGCACAAATAATAAATATCTCAACAACAATAAATAAAACGCCTCGAAAACACCGTAATAAAACAAATTCTTTCACTTGCCGCAATACTTGTCATTTGAAACCAAAAGTGAGGTTAACTGGACCTTAAGCCGGGCAAATTTTCTGCTTATTTTGAATAACACTTAACTGGTCCTTAAACAGCGGTGCAAAACGAAATCATAGTTTAGGATCTACTTAAGTCTTAAGTTAAGCTTAAGTATAACCGGTGCAAATAGCCGTAAGACATACAGAATGTTCAACTTAGCAATAATATTTCTCAATTTCTCATTAAGTCAGCAAGTTTTGTGAGTGTGTACGCATTATTTCTTTTCGTTATTTATTATTTACCTGAACTTCATAATAAGATAAAAAAAATGTGTTAGTACTACGAACTGCATTGAAACTTTCGAATGCAAATATCTCGAAAACGGATCAAGATATCAAGATTAAACAAGTATGTATGTTTCGTGCAAAAAAGGTTGCTCTTTCAAATTTTCTATTCCGTTTATATGATTTTGCATCCACAAAAAAGATAAGCTTCGATTTACCTATTCAGCAGGTTGTAACTAGCGCCCTCTAGGAGCAACGGTAAAAGTGATGACAAATTCCTATTCATCGTGCTGGAAAACGTAGTAGTACCAATTTTCACGTTAATTCTATGAAAACCTGCTGAATTATTTGGAAATTTAGAAATAAAATTATTAACTTGAACATCCTGTATGTCCTAAACGAGTAACATTTGTGTGAAGCATGTTGCACTTTATTCTCATGTTTTAGGCTCTGCTATTCCCAGTTTCCGAATTTCCCATTCTTAAAGACTCACACTGTATATACTGTGGTGAAGTTTTTTTTTTTTTTTAATTACACAAGCTATATTTTTTGTGCGTATAGTGTGGTAAATAATGTTAATAATAATAATAATAATATATTGTCATAGCTCTAAGACAGAAACATGGACATTGTCAATACAATAAATACAATGGATAGAATCCTAAACTAATATAATATAAATATCAATAAATAAAATTATAGTAAATATTTAGATGTAAGGATATTTTAGGTTTGAAAATCTAAAATATTCCTGAATATTATAAAAGTTGTGAGCACTTAGATATTGTTTTAATTTAAATTTGAACACAGGAATACGGGTTGCAGTTTTTATAGTTTTTGGTAATTTATTATATGGCATTATTTCCTTTATATTCAGGACTTAATTCGAAAGCCGCTGTATTGTGAAATGGTACACTTTTATTATCTCTGCTGCGCGTTGTCATGTTTTTGTAAATGTCTGAGTTCCTTTAAATTCTGTTCATTATTTTTTAAAACACTAATATTTCATATATGTACAAGGAGGCTAACGGCAGAATACAAAGTTGTTAAATAGTAACGACAAGAAAACAAACAACGACACACCAACATACACGAATAATTTTTTTTTAAAGAGAAAAACCTTTCTTGCACCAGCCGCTGCACCCAAAAAATAGTCCATACCGAAGACGAGACTCCACATACGCAAAATAAAATTGTCGCAGCGAGCTTAGACTCACGGTGTTTTCTCAAGCATCTAAGCCGTAAGTGCTGAAGTGAGTTTACTTATTAACATTTTGCAATGATCATGAAATTTTAAATTTTTATCCACTATCAGACCTAGAAATGTACATTCTGTCTTTTGGGTATGGATCTACCATCACAAGGCACAAATAAACTACACCCGCCCTCTCTGACTGTTAGCGAGAATGTTAAAATGCATGTCTTTTCTCCGTTCAATACTAGGTCGTTATCACTACACAGTAATTCATGTCATTCACTAATTTTGCGGCTAAACGTGAAGCGTTTCAGTTGAAGATGACTTAGTATGCAACTAGTATCGTCAGCATATTGTGCCAAACGTACAGTTAGATAACGTTTGCCCTAAATCATTAACATATATAATGAAAAGAGTTGGACCTAGTATTGAACCTGAGGAATGCCACAATCTAAATTTATGATCGAAGAGTGGTGACTCCTGGTTACATTTGTGCTATCTCTCCTTTAACATTTACTACGCTTTTCTATTATTTAAAAATGAATGAAATAGGTCATAAGCAACACCGTAGATCCCAAATGATTTTAATTTTTCTAGTAGTAACGAATGATTTACGATATCGAAGGCTTTTGACAGGTCAAAGAAAACACCAGTAACCAGACTCCTCCTATCCAAACCCTCATAAACACTTTTTAACGCATGCTCTATCGCACAGGATGTATTCTTTCCACTAACAAAACCAAACTGTGAAGGCGAGATTAAGTTATTTTTCATTAAATAATCGGTTAACCTTTTGTTGATAATTTCTCAAACACTTTCGAAATGCTGATGGCAGAGATATAGGCCTATAATTCTTTGGGTCGTGTTTGTTACCTTTTTTATAAACAGGAATGATTTTGTTAAGTTTTAATCGATCTGGATACACGCCCTCACTCAAAGACTGGTTTATTAAATATGTTAGCGGCTGCAGTAAATTGTCGCAGACAAGACCCAACAAAACGCAGGGTACATCATCGTAACCAGCCGAATGTTTCTTCGACACTTCCCTGATTATCCGCTCCATTTCGAAACAATCTGTTGGTAATAGAAATAGGTTGTGATTCGTGGCACTGGGTACAATCAAGTCATTGTGAATATACGAGGGTTTTATTATGTTAAATTGTTCTTTAAATATTTCTGAGATCGTACTTGGGTCTCTTACCAAATTTCCACATCTATCCAGAACTGTAAAACTCTGGCGATTTTCCTTCGTAGCTTTAGTTAATTTATTTATGATAGTCCAGGACGTTTTTGTTTTATTTTGGGAATTTGAAATCATATTATCATAAAATGTTTTTTTTTTGTTTGATAAATCAACTTTGCGTATTCTTCTTTATAATTCTGGTATAAACCCAAGATTTGTGGATCATGACTACTTTTATACATGTCGTGTAGCAGTTGTACATATTCACTAAGATTTAGAAGTTCTTTATTATACCAGGTTTTGTCAATTTGTGAATTAATTAAATATCTTTTTAAAGGAAAATGTAAGTTAAAATAATAAAAAAATATTTGATAAAAAATTTCGAATGCTTCGTTACAACCAACATTATTAGCATATACAGCCTTCCATTTTTCATTGTTCATAGAAGTTTGAAATTGAGATAGCGCGTGTTTGGAATATCGACGCTCGTACACATATTCGGACCTGTTGTTATGTATGTAGTTCAAAAATTTAAAGATATTCCTTACTGAAACCTTTGAGAAAATATAGAAAATTAAAACATGCATAATCATCTACAATCTACAGAATGCGCATAAATATTATAGTAATAAATGTTGTCTTATTGGCATTTTTTACTAATACGATAAAACAAAGAAAAAAAACTAAAAAACAAAAAAAACAATTATAGCAGCTGTTGAAAAAACAAAAAAAGGAAACAAGGAAAAGAAACACATCATAGCAGCTCTTCAAAATGACCTCCATTGTTTCTAATATTGACAATGTTCGAGAAAGTTCCCAATAGAGTGTCAGCGGCCAAATCTGTGAAATTAAAACGCGTTCGGTAACTGACAAGCTATAAATAAAACATTAAAGAGTATTGAAATCATCATAAAGATATGCTGCAGGGTGTTACAAATACATTTACAAATTAGAGATGAAACAAAATTCTGCATACTATACAGAATTTATTAATAGAAAAAGCTCATTCTTTATATTTTAATATTTATGTTCGCATATTGTGATCTGATAACTTATTCGTATTTTAAATTAGGCAGCTAGTTTTAGTAAATCTAAAAATATTCTTTGAAATACACAATTACAAGTTTACAATATTATAATCTGCAGCATAAGTGCTATACAGGGGTGAGTTTTTTTTTATCTTGAAACAACGGAATATCTCTAAAACACTGCATCAAATCAAAAAAAAGGTCTTAATAAGGTTTGTTATAATGTAGGGGGCTCACTGAACAAACTTTAATTTGTCAGTAAAGTAAATTTCTCAATAAAATTAATATGATAAATGATATGATATATTAATTATTTTAATTTATCGACTCTTTTAATTGCAAGTGTCATCTTCTTGAGCATTTACGTATTTGGGATAGTTAATTGACTATATTTCTGTACCTCAGAAGCAAACTATGTTAAGTCTAAACATGGCGATATCGAGTTAAGTATGTTAAGTTAATATACATACAATGATCTTTCATTGCTATCTTTTTTGTTTTTTTTTGTCTTGTTTTATTAAAAGTTAGACACGTTTAAATTATATTAAGTCATATTTGGGATAGTTAATTGACTATATTTCTGTACCTCAGAAGCAAACTATGTTAAGTCTAAACATGGCGATATCGAGTTAAGTATGTTAAGTTAATATACATACAATGATCTTTCATTGCTATCTTTTTTGTTTTTTTTTGTCTTGTTTTATTAAAAAGTTAGACACGTTTAAATTATATTAAGTCATATTTGGGATAGTTAATTGACTATATTTCTGTACCTCAGAAGCAAACTATGTTAAGTCTAAACATGGCGATATCGAGTTAAGTATGTTAAGTTAATATACATACAATGATCTTTCATTGCTATCTTTTTTGTTTTTTTTTTGTCTTGTTTTATTAAAAAGTTAGACACGTTTAAATTATATTAAGTCAAACCTTAGCCTTAACATAACAAAAACTTTAAACGCGTCTACCGTAAAATGCCAATTTTGGACTTAACATACTTTGTTTCTGAAGTACAGAATTATACCTTTATTATATTTATACATTGTTTCATATGTTATTATATTATTGTAGGAAATATCTAATATGTAGCTCCTTACAAAACTATAATTCAATAACAAAGTATTGAAATGAAAAGAAATACTTTCATTTAAAATAGATCGATAAAATTATAAATATGCATTCAATGCGCTGTTGAATTAATGTCCTTGAATGTTTTTATGGTGCAGCTTAAATATTTACAACCTTTCTTCGGTTACCTGAATATATTAAACATATATTAACATACTTTGCCTATGAAATACAGAATTATACCTTTATTATATTTATACATGGTTTCATATGTTATTATATTATTGTAGGAAATATCTATGTAATACGTAGCTCCTTACAAAACTATAATTCAATAACAATGTATTGAAGTGAAAAGAAATACTTTTATTTAAAATAGATGGATAATATTATAAATGTGCATTCAATGCACTGTCGAATTAATATCCTTGAATGTTTTTACGGTGCAGCTTAAATATTTACAACCTTTCTTCCGTTACCTGAATATATTTCCAAACCTTTTTTTTACATGAAGTTAATCTCTCTCAAACCCCGTATCGCTTAGCGATAATGCACGAACGATTTACAACCAATCCGAACCGGCCTTTTTTTGCATTATAGGGTGATGTTTGATACTGCGTCTATTCGCATTTAACTACAGACTTCGGACGGCGTCGCTTTTCGCCTGACGAAAATTAATCAGTTTGAACTGTGTAATGGTAATTGTGTGAATTGTGCGATTGTGAGAGTTGGATATTCTCTACACCTGGATTATTCTTTTGCCGAAATCAAATCGCCCCTGGGATCTTCACTTGAAATTTTCGCACTGGATAAATAAAGGTATGTTCATGTATATTTATTATTATTTATTTACATAACAGTACCTGGAATGCACATTTATATTAATAATAAATATGCGTTCTAGGCATTATTGCATGGTATTTTTGAAATGTTCATATTTCCGTATGAATATTATATCCCTTCTAAATGTATTTTCAAATCCTTTGTTTTACATGTCAATCTTATTTCGTACACATCGGGCATGCAAGTTTTTTTTCTCAAATTCCGCGCGCTAGAGTCGATGACGATGCGCGAAGGATTCCGGACCTGCCCGAACCAATTTTCGCGCGCATAAGTCGATTTCAATATAGCGTCTCTTTTGCGTTTACATATTTCGAATGGCGTCGCTTTTCGCTTTACACAAATTAATTATCTTGACCTTGTGTGTGAATTTTGTGATTATAAGAATCGGATATTATTTCTATCTACATCATTTTCATGCCGAAATCAAACCACTCTGGGATTTTATTTTGTAATTACTGTGCTGCGGAAATAGAGGTATGTTGGTGACGCTATTATTATTTATTTGGGAAATATTAATATAAACTTGCATTCTAGGCGTTGTTTGGATCTT
The DNA here is from genome assembly GCA_004143645.1 of Protaetia brevitarsis. Lineage (NCBI taxonomy): Eukaryota > Metazoa > Arthropoda > Insecta > Coleoptera > Scarabaeidae > Protaetia > Protaetia brevitarsis. Next base: position 10,970 of record RXPK01000678.1, read on the forward strand.
ACTTTGAAACTTTATATTTCTGTTTGAGTATTATATATTTTCTGATATTGCTATAATGTATTTCCAAATCCTTTTTGTATTGTATTTTTTGTATGCATCGTTGGACATGCAAGTTCTTTCACAAATTCCGCGTCGTCGAGTATGATGCACGAATGCTTCCGGACCTATCCGAACCAATTGTAGTGCGATTAAATTCAATTTGAATACAGCGTCTCTTTTGTGTTTACATTTTTGGGATAATCTAACACTTTCTATTACGAAAATTAATTGATTTAAATTGTAAATTAGGTACTAATTGTGAGTTGCGCAGGTATGCAACCAAGGGTATTATTTCTATATACGTCATTTTCTTGCCGATATACACAAATCAAAGTCTAGGATTTAGCATTAAAGTTTTTGTTGTGTGTCTTTAAATATCGTTTTTGGCAGATCCACAATGATGCGTGCACACTTCTCAGTCAAACCGAATCACACATTTCGAGCAATTTTTACCGCGTATTCGTTCGGCGACTTAGATGTTTAAAATTTTTATAATTTAAAGTTGCTAGGTAAAGCTATTAATCGACATGTTGGCAACTTCTATTAAATGAACAGCTCTAAAAAATTCTTCTGTAATAGAATGATATTTATAAGTTCTAAAATATCTTTAACAACTAATTTAGCAATTTTTTTTATGTTAACATTACTAATTATGTTATTGTTATTTTAGGATAATCTGCAAAATGTATACGCCTTCGGATTTCTGGACGATGACTTCAAGGAAGAGGAATAGAAGACCGAAGAATGGATTGGACGAAGGGAAGATAAGCCAATAAGGTATTTATTAATTTTTTTTTAGTTATAATTTCATTAATTCGGTCTTTCCCACGTTAATTTTTTTTTGTATTCGTTATGATTCAGGAACAAATTTTTAACGTCTGCTTTTGATGTATTTTTGAAAAATTGATAAATTTAATTATTACTTAATAAATTACTCATTATGGAGATTATTATTATCAGTGTTATTGTCGCAGGATAATCTACACCATGGAGCAATTCACCGGACTTTGGAACAACAAGAATTTAAGCAGCGTAAAGGAGGATAGAAGAAATGGCGCGAACAAGAATCCAAAGGCGAATCCATAAGGTATTTACTAGAGCTTTAGTTATAACTGTGTATCTTAATTTGTGTTTTTTGTTTATCGTTTAGTATTTTCGCGCGGTTCTCTCAAAATATCGACGGTTATGAATTCCTTAAGAATTGTAAACAAGAAGGAATTAATCAATTGTAATTATTATTTGTACTTGCCTTGTATATCTACGTATTTAGTTAAATACTGCCGTTTCTTTTTTTATATATATTAGAGCATTTTAAAGGAGGGGGGTGGGGGAGCGCGATTTAGTAGCTACCGTCATTTTGTTTTGTTTCTTTAGTTAGCAGCTTAGGTTATCTTTTGTTTTTTCGTTCGTACATCGTTTTGTGGGATTGATGAATGTTAATCGCGAACGGTTATAACGCGAATTTTTTTTTTGGTTAAATTTTTTCACTGGTAGAGACACTAGCTTAGCGGCCGTAGATCTAGTCGGTGACGGGTACATCACATGTTCCTGACTGGACGCAACGGATTGGCCGTAGGGTCTCGGGGTAGTCACTTGGTGTGGGTGTGGTGGTAGACCGGCAGCGAGAGTGAGGTGCTTTCCAGAGTACTTTGCTAAAGTGGCTTATGTCAGACGTGGGGTACTGTGAAAGATTCACAAAGGTTACATATGTCAGACTACGTGAAATTTTTTTCACGTTTTCTGGCATGTGCCTACCTATATCTCCTGCTAATCTCACTGTTACACGTACTCACTTGCGTCACCACCGGGATGGCCGCGCCCTACATGCCGCTTGGTCCTTCGACGGACATCCCTGAGCCAGCGACCACTGATCCGACGGGCTACGGACTTTTAGGCGTTAGATTTTTTATTTTGGTTTTCTCGGGTTTCACTTTCATATATAAACGGTGGTTCGGATCTTAATACCTTTATTTTTTTTATTATTATTTTCTATATTAATTATTTTCCATCATTTGGGGTTTTCCGAAATTGATATTCTTAACAAATAGTTAGTTTACAGGTAGATATACAAGGTGCTCAGTAAGATCTATTGTATATCACGACAAAAATTATTAAAATAGCGCTAAATATGATTTAAAAAAATTAATTATTTTTATTTTTATTTGTATTAGAACGACTCAATACATAATAATTCAGGGAAAGCAAATTGTAATAGCGATCGCTTATTTCAAGGATTCAAATCGCGGGTGTTGATAAACTATTTTTTTTTGTAAAGGTTTATTTAAATTTAAAGCGCTTGAATGAAATCTCAAGTAGCTGGGTATCCGCGACTTTTTGATATTATGATTTAAATAGGTATGTTTATTTATTTCATTGTTTTGTATTTCCTACGGTTCTTTCAAAATGTCAACAGTTATGAATTCCTTAAAAATTAAAACTAAGAAAGAATTCATTAATTGTAAAGATTATTTGTACGTGCATTGTATATCTATTTACTTATTTCGTTAAATGCCGCTGTTCCCTTTATTTACATTAGATCATTTAAAGGCGGAGGGCGGGAGAGCACGTTTTTTATAGCTGCCGTCATTTTTTTATTTTTCTTAGTTAGCAACTTAGGTTATTTTTTGTTTTTTCGTTCGTACATCGTTTTGTGGGATTGATGAATGTTAATGAATGTTTTATTAACACTTTAACGTGCTTTAGTACAAATTTAGACTTTTTTTCGTTTTTCTGAATCATGAAGAAAAACAGTAAACAATAAATAATTTTTGAAGAGATTTTGCTCGTTAAGGGGTTAACTCTGACAACTGTTAGAGCAATTAGCTTAGCGGCCGTAGATTATGTCGGTGACGGGTAGGGCACATGTTTGCTGACTGGGCGCATGCGGTCAGTGGCTCGTAGGGTCCCAGGGTACTTACTTGGTGCGGGTGTGGTCTCACTATGCTAAGCCTGCTCTCTCGTTTCTCACTGCTGCGATATTCGCGCCCACGCATACCGTTTGGGGTCCCTTTCGGGAGCATCCCTGACTACTATCGATCCGACGGGTGCATACTCGCGATCTACGGACTTTTAGTTAAATTTTTTGTTTTAATTTTCTCGGGTTTCACTTTAATATAGGAACAGTGGTTCGGATGGTAATATCTATATTTTTTTTTATTTTTTATTTTATTTATTTTCGATCATTTGGGACTTTTTTTCCGAAATTGATATTGTTGACAAATAATTAATTGACATATGGATATACAAATGTACTCGATAAGATTTATTATACAACAAAAATTATTAAAATAACGCTGAATATTAATAAAACAGATACATTATTTTTATTTGTATTAAAACGACTCAATACGTAATAATCCTTGAAAACGAATTTGTAATAGCGGTCGCTTATTTCAAAGGTTCAGATGGCTCGTTTTGATAAATTGTAATTTATTTGTAAGTGTATATATACGTATATAATACTCTATCTGGTTAAATATTTTATTTATTATTTAATTTATTTTAGAGCGAGGGGGGTGGGGGTTCGCGGTTTTTTGCTATTCATTATTAATTTATTTATTATTACGATCATCATTACACAGCCTGTGATAGCCGAGCTCCTTAGTCTTCACTTAGGGTCCCGACTATTGTCAGGTTACCGCAGGTTCAAATCTCGTTCCGGTCAATTGTGATGACTGGATTCTTCCGGGCTCATGATGATGATAGGGGGAGATTTGGGTCAGCGGGGGGGCGCGTCTGACAAGCATTGAGTTGCTTAGACAAACCTCTTTTTTACTATATTCTACCAGCGACTGCAGCGACGACTGGCGGTTAGACGATCTCAGGTCGTATCTAGTCAATCGGGGTCTGGACTGTAGTGTTTCTCGGGCGACTAGGTGGATGTGGCGGAAGGCCCTTTACGAAGGGGAGGTGCGTGGGCAGGGCATTGGTAATCCCACTCTGCAACGGTGGTTGGGCCCGCGGCGAACTGCCCCGTATCGCTCTTCAATCCACGTTAGCCTAGTTTCCCCGAGTCGATAACACTCTTTCTTCGCCCGTGCGACTTGGCCAGAGGTTAATAACCGCCCCATCACCATGGATTCTTCTTCTGACTACTACCAACCAATTTTTTCTTTTATTTTTAATTTATAAATATTTCAAACAAGTTGAAAGGGGTTTTGATTATTTTCAATTGTCTATTTTTAGTATTCATCTTTGAATAATATTCAGGGCATTTTCGAAATAATTATTATTAAGAAATAAATATACGTATATACACACAAGATTCCTGAAATTATATTAGTATGTAAGGTTGTACTTTGTACTAAAATGATTCAATATATGTATTTGTGGTAAATTATTTTAAAAATGAATTATTATACCTAAAAACAACATGTATGCGTTTTATCTGATCCAGAAATAAATACATCTTTTGTAACTCAAAACGTTTATTTATTGAATAAAACCCATCTACTCCTATATAATATAATTCAAGTATTGCTTACTTGATACTAAATTAACTTCAATGATTAACTTCTGATTTGTCTTACGGCTTGAAATAAAAAAGTAAGTCACCATTCCTTTGCTAGGTAGGTATATCAAGCAACAAATCCAAAATTCTTAAATTAGTATAATATGTTATGAGTAACGGTTTTAAGAAATCTTATCGAAGTGAAAAATAACATAAATTAAAAACAAAATTAATGATTTGAAAACAAATAAATGAAAATAACTCGTTTTGTTGGTCCTCCTTCACTTTATTTTTAAATAATATCTCTTAGACTACATGTTTCGGTATCACTTGAGCTTGCCATGCTCAGGTCTAAAAATAAGAAAGAAATCGTAATTTTTTCATGACAACAGTTAATTATGAAGTATGTATATTTAGAATATAGAGATAAGGATTGTGAATTTGTTGAGTGAATACATACTTATGTGGAAACATACCCACGGAGTTGCAAGCTAGTTTGGTTATTTAGGTAGGTACTTATGCAATAAATAATATAAAACTATATTGCACTCTAAAAAATTAACGGCTGCCCATCTATGGCTAATATTACTAATTTTACAGAAATACTCCAAGGTGTCCTCACCATCATCTAACAAACCGGGTACAAATCTGAGCTTAATATTTGGCGAATCCTCCTTGTTAGTATTGCTCCCTTGTTATTCCATATCAAATAATTGTAATGACAAGCTCGGTTAATCATAGCCTGCTACATGGCTAATATAATAAAATAAAATAAAGCACTGATATAGAAAAAGGAATAGAGATTTCAAATCGAAAGTCAAGTGAAGTTATATCGCAAGAAAATATACTTTTAGTTTTCTGTGTCACAGCTAACAAATTTGGAATTTTATTAATGGCATTTTTTTTGTAATATTTCTTAAAAATTTAAATTATGTATTTAATAAATTAATAAAAAAATCGTAGTAAATTTAATTCATTTTCAAATAATAAATCGTAACTTCTAGTTTTCAGTAGTAAATCATAACAATTGCCAAAAAAATACCAACAATTGGCAAAAATTTATTAATAAAATGTCACATTCCCACTTTTTTTATGCACTGTCTAACTCTGCGAAGCATGAGTACTACAAGATAATGTCTCGTCCATAGTTATACCTAAAAAAAATATTTCATTAACTCGTTTTAGTTCATTATTTTGTGAAGGTATATTGAAATCAAGTTGCCTTGTATTTTAAATGGTATGGAAAATTACATATTTTGTTTTATTACCATTTAAATATAGTTTGTTGTTAGTAAACAATCTTTCAAAGCTGCATTTGACTGATTTTCCATTTCTAAGATATTTTTACTTGATACAATAGGATTATGGTACTAATCCAGCAAACATAATTATTTTATAATTAACTAGAAAGTCAACGATGTCATTTATAAAAATTAAGAAAAGTACAGGACCCAATTCACTACCTTGAGCTATATACAGTGTGTTAAAAAAAAGGTTGTCGGATATTTTACCCAATTATAGTACTGGTGGTAATAAACAAAAAAGTCTTAGTCAACATGGGTCCGCAATTCAACTGTTTTTGACATATCGATTGCATATTTTAAAATAAAAAAAAACATTTTTCGGTTTTGAGAATAGTTCCCTTTGTCAAACAACTGATTATGACTTAAAATTAGTTCTGTCAGACACCTGTCATCAAATTATTTATCATTTGCGTCAATTTTTTTTTTTTGTTCTCAAATTATGCATAAGTACACAAATGCAGAAATGGCCGATATGCATTTTATGTACGGTCGTGCGAATGGTAATGCCACTGAAGCACGGCGTATGTATGCCGAAGAATTTCCAAATCGGTTGTTACCGAGTGATAAGATTTTCTCAAGACTTCATATCCGGCTGTCCGAAACTGGTTCATTTAAAATTAATGGTGGTTCTGGTAGACCTAGATCAGTTTCTTCTCCCGCAGTAGAATTAGATATTTTGAGACGGGTAGAAGACAACCCAAATATTAGCACCCGAAGACTTGCCGCCGAACTGAACGTCAGTCATCCTCTCATTTGGAGAATTCTGTGGGAACAGCAGCTCTATCCCTACCACATTCAACGCGTGCAAGTTCTTGCTCCTCACGATTATGATGCACGTAGGGTTTTCTTGTCATTGGGTTTTACGAAAGCTGGCAGAAACTCCTAATTTTGCGACTCAGATTTTATTTAGTGACGAGACTGGGTTTACAAAGAGACGGAATATTCAATTTTCATAACAATCACGTCTGGGCAGATAAAAATCCCCATATTGTTGTTGAACTGCATCACCAAAACCGTTTTTCGCTAAATGTTTGGCTTGCTATTTTTGAAGACTGTTTAATTGGTCCAGTATTTCTCCCTAATCGTTTAACGGGACAAGTATACTTGGATTTTTTAAGAATGAATTACCCGTTTTGTTGGAAGACGTGCCACTTTTTAACAGATTAAATATGTGGTTTATGCACGATGGAGCTCCTGCGCATTTTTCCATCGTAGTTAGAAATTTCTTAAATCAAGATTACAACGACAGATGGATAGGACGGGGTGGACCAACTGCATGGCCTCCTAGGTCCCCTGACCTGACGCCTCTAGACTTCTATGTTTGGGGGCATCTAAAACAATTAGTGTACGCACGATCTGTAAACAATTTGGAAGAACTCAGGCAACGAATCGTAAATTGTTGCGAGGAAATTCGGAGGACTCCAGGAATTTTCGAAAGATTACGTCGATCTTTCATAAGAAGGTGAGAAGCGTGCTTAGAAATGAACGGTGGACATGTAGAACAATTTCTTTAGTTTTAATATTAAATAAACATTTGTTTAATTTACATTGCGATCAGAATTTCTTTGAAAATTTTTATCCTACTAAAACAATATGCAATCGACTATATATCAAAAACAGTTGAATTGCGGATCTATGTTGACTAAGACTTTTTTGTTTATTTCCACCAGTACTATAATTGGGTAAAATATTCGACAACCTTTTTTAACACACTGTATATTTGTGGCTAATACATAAAACAGTACCACCAAAATATACACAGACTGTTTCATATGTGAATTGGATGTTATTTCTTTGTACTAACACCTTGTATATAATACCGGCTAATTAATGTAGACATAATATTAATTTCGGTGTAACTTTTGAATGGTAAGTTCAAATTGACTCATACCACATCGAAAACACTTTCAAACTGCATAGGTAGTTTTATACGGAGTATTGCTATTTATTTAACCGAAACAAGAATTGAACATTTCTTTTTATTATTTTTCGAAAATTTTCCGTACATATGTTATTTGTGATTGGCGCGTAAAACAGAATAATTAAAAAATATACAGAATGCTCCATAAGTAAATGTTCTTTTTGTTTATGCGTATAAAATAATTTTTAAATTTTTAACCTAAAAAATCAAGAAATATAAATAAAATATTTAAGACATACTAGTCATCATTATTAACACGCTACTTTAAACTTTCACAGTCTATTTAAATCGCATGAAAGCTCCATTTGATTGCCAATTATTATTCTCACCTAAATAAATATTTAAATAGGTTTGGCAGACATCATTTGTAAAAGTGTAAATTGAGTTATTGTCAACTCGATTTACACTTTCAAAAATAAATTTAAGAACCTTGCTTTTCCCAGGGACAACGAATGAATTAACGCAGTATAAGAAAGTTAAACTCGTTAGCTAGTCCATTAAAAAGGAGACGTTTTACGAGAACGCCTTTAAAGCGAAAGACGATAATAATGCAACGTAGGAGCGCGTGTATATCTTAAAATAGGTCAAATAAAAACATGGGAATTTCGTGATTTGTATTGTATATAGTAAGAAATAAATAAATAATAATATAATTTGACTTTATTGCAGATAATAAAATCGGAAACGGTACGTTTACACGGGCGAAAAAAAGACTGGTATAAAAAAGCAAATATACATAGGATATTATGAACAACATATAAACATACATTTTATCTCTTTATATATACCCCAAAGGAAGAAATTCCTTTCACATTCTAGAATATGTATGGAGGTAGGAATTTATTTTGTATTCGCTTCTGACATTATTGTGTTCGGTCGACCTTCGGAGATGCCCTGAATATCGAATAAGCTTCCCTTATCCGAACCTCTTCGAAGAATAATAAAATATCTTCGCATTCATATGTATCCCATACGTATAAATATGGTAAAGGTTTTGTTGTAAGGTAAGTATATCTTAGAGGCAAGACTGTATAATATACAGGTTGTAACAGCGGTAACGCCGTGGTCTCTGGTAGTCAAATGGCAAGAATGTTTGATATGTTTTATATTGGGATATATGTAGGCGGATTAGATCTACAATTTAAAAATAATTTGCAATATACAGGATGTTCCAAAATTTAGCAGCGCATCAAAGTTATGTTTTTCTTAATGAAACGCCCTATATTTTGTGGCATTTTTGAAATGTACAATAAAAACTAGAACAATTTTATTTAAGGTTCCCTATACCTAATTTTTATAGTTTATGAGGTATTTCAATATGTTCAAAAATGCAATGTTTCAAAATAGTTTAGTATCTCGGAAACGAATTAATTTAGTGAAGTGAAATGAAAACCGTAAAATAGCAAATCCTTTGGCTGATTGAATGCGACATTCGACGTTTTCTAGTAGTATACAGTATGTTCAAGTACCTAAATCAAAGTGTGTGAATTTTACTCGTGCGTAACTTTGTTATTTTAAATGAAACATCCAGTATATTTTTACATTGATAGATGGAAATTATTATTCTATTTAAGCCAGTAGTAGGAGTTCCTATACCTATCTCCACTAGCTTTTAAGTTATTTGGATTTTTTTAGGTGGTCTAAGTAAATTGTCATTACCTTAATTTAATCTAGGTAGCTGGTGATTTTTTTGAATGTGAATTTGCTGTGCATCTCGTCAGTACCATGAAAGCATACTCGTTGCAAGAAAGAGCTGATATGATTTAGTTGCTGGCGAACAAACTTTGTGAATTTTATTCGTCCCTAACTTTGTTATTTTAAATGAAACATCCGGTGTATGTTTACATTGATTATTTAATTAATTTTACTATTCAAAGAAACTTTATTTTTCATAATTTACCTGAATATCATAAACGCTAAGAAGTATATACAAATTAAACCAAACAACAGTGAATATTTTTGTATAAAAAGGTAATAACAAGGGGTTTTTGTATGTATCTATAAACTAAAAAAAAACGCAATAAAATAAACGAAAAGGCACTAGCATTCAACATAATTGCCATTTTTTCCAATGCACAACATAGCTCTTTCTTCAAATGCTCTTCTAACGTTCCTCAGCATATTTGGTGTTATCTCTTCCGATCCACCTATTAGGAAATTTTTTATCAAGGTAGTTTGTGACGGACCGTTTGAAATGGGCAGGAGCCCCGTTTATTTGAACCACATCCGGTTTCTAAATTTTAAGGGAATGTTTTCCAAAAGGCACAAAAGTCCCTCTTAAGGAAGCTTAGAAATTCGTTTCCATTTAGGTGTCTATTGAAGAACTGTGGACCAATTACATGATCACCTATAATGCCTGCAAACACGTTCAAACTCCACCTATGCTGCCGATCCAAGATACGAAAAATATGACGATTTTCGGTTATTATGAAATGTGGATTCGTCAGTGAATAGATCATAATTAAAAAAAATCACTATCCTCTGCGTATCTATCGAGCGCCCACACGCAAAAATCAACTCTTCGCTCATAATATTTCCTAATCTTTGTCTTAACTGTATCCCAAAGTGAATTTTTGGACGATATTTTTTCGTAATAACAATATTAAAGAATGTTATGTATATTCTATATTGGAAGCAACTGTGAGATGACGAAAAAAATGTGGCGTGTACCGCAACAGGGCGGTAAAATGAAGCTACTGTTACATTATTCACAGGTAATTTACAAACAACGGACGTAGCCAAAAAACAAATGTCATGTAAACGCTCTTTTGTTATTAGATTTTATCCTAACACGATGTATAATAAATACGTATACGTAACTACATCTATTGACGCGTCGCACAGTGGTCCAGAAACGCGCTTTTGCGGAAATAAAACTGTAACTTTTGATAGAATTGGAATTTTTTAATTTTTTTTTTTCAGGATAATGAAATTAAATATGGGCGATTTGAATTGCATAAAAGAAAAAACGATTAAGCATAAAATCACGACGTAATTATTGGCGGAAATACATAAATTATTCAAATAATGTTAGGTATTGCAGTTTCTATTAACTAATATTTTTTTTCAACTATTTTTTTAATTCAACAATAATAATAGCAATGATAATAGTACAAAACGGTAAAATCGTCAGAAAATGAGAAAATATTCAGAAGAATTATTATAACCGCTTGCCATGCTTAAAAAGTTTTAACTTATTATAACAACAGATATGGTTCGATATTTTTTAATATGCCACAACTGAACTAATTACTAATTGTGAGAAATTTCCCGTCAAATTCTAACGGCAATGAAATTAGTAGAAAATAATTGGATATATATGTTACCACTGCGACACTTTCTAATTGTACGACCTACAGCATAAACAGAGCCTAAATGTGTAGCATGGGTAGTAGACGACTTATGCATTCACTGCCGTCTTCAAATATGTAAACACAGATGTGCGGTCTCGGTGTTTTTTTTGTAGTAAATCTACTTTAAATGTAAGGAAGAATGCAGTAAATAAACATAGAAAAAACATTGATCTTATAAAATAGAGAGAATTAAATACATCAAAGGCGCATACTTATGCCTGCCGACCTACCTCGGTTAGCACAATTCGAATTTTTTCATTTACTTACTTAAATATAATATTGTATACAAAAGATGTTTTGTTTTATTTACAAATCCCTACAGCTTTACCAAATATGTTTGTGTTTTTAATCAATTGATTTATAATGATTGTTTTCATAACTATTTTAATTCGCGCGGCTCCTTTTTTCGATATTAACATAACGAAGAATTAATATTTATATATTTTAATTTAAACCTGCATTTTGTATTTATAGCTATCACTACTGTTCAATTTAGCACTAATTCAAATTTTATATTTCTTTTGAAAAATATTGTGAGACTTTTGAGGTAAATCTTTGAAACTAGGGAATTTATAATCGAAATATTATTTTATCTTGCTATTATAATATTATGGAAACATACCATTACTATAATTAATAAAAAAATATTTCTGACGAGTGTAGAGCTTTTCCTTCTAAATTGATAATCTGATATAAAATCATGGTTTTGAATGCATCCTCGCCATATCTCCTTTATTATTTAATGTTAAGAAGGAAGCCGGAGCGAATTAAAAAAATGATATGAATCATCATGACATTAATTAGATTAAAAAATATAAGCATATTTGGGTAAAGCTGCAGGGAAAACAAAAATGCATTTCTGTCAATAAGAAATTACTACAAATTTCTCTGCATTTAATAAATTAATTGGCGCAACACCCACTTCACGAAAAGTGGAAGTAGTAATAATCCTTATTACTATATTGTTTAATATCTTGCATAGGGGCTGTCGCAATCTAGTTAATGCATTAACTAGATTGAATGAAACACTTTTTTCATGTGTTCAGTAATATTGAAAAAAGTGTTTCATTCATAACGGAGGTGTGCTTTACTGATTTTAGTATAGCTAAATACTTTAAATGTCTTCATGCGATCCATTTTGATAGTTTCATTATTATTTGCATACGTATAAAATGAATAAAAGTAATAAACCCATTGATATTGCTATTTATTGTATAATTAACATGCTTTTGGTTTAGTTCCTAGTCGTAGTTCAACTGTAAAATGAAAATACGTTTTAAAACAATTTAATAACACTACAGCTATTCGAAATACTTCAAACATCAAATAAATTTATTCCTACGCAAAGATAACAAATACATAAGAGATGCATTCAACTTCGCACATTAATAAATCCAGTCTAAGCTTTTTAAAATAACCGACAGAGAGACCGCACATCTGTGTTTACATATTTCGAAGCGGCCAGTTACTGCATAAATCCGTCTACTATCCCACGTTAAAATATGGGCTCTAAATTTACCCTGTAGGTCGTTACAATTAGAAAGTGTCGCTAGTGTACAAAGTTTTAGCCGCTATATAACATAATAATTAAAACACAGATTCTACAGTAAAAAAAAACAATATAAGAAACTTGAATTCCACATACAACACTTACTTGATTGTACCCTAATTGATATAGAGAGAAATACGAGAATATGATTTGCAATTAACTTTTGAGTTTGAAGTTTATTTAGTGTGTCTACTCTTTGCAAAAATATTATTATTACTATATAACTTTTAAATGGTTCATGATGATTGTGAGTGAGATAAGTAATACTGAATAAGAGAATATGGTTGAAGTCAGAAAGTATGTAGTCCAAAATAAGAGGAACTGCTATTGCGACCCAAGACTACTATATTCGCTATTCGCTCATCATTCTTAAACAAATAGCCGTTAAGATCATTATAAAAGAAAACGAAGCATATATGCATACATGTATGTGTATATAGGTGTATATGTGTATATAGCATATTTAGAATGCATCAATTTAAATTTTTTAGCTACCTCAGAACACATAAATGTTATTGTAATTAAGCAAAGATTTTTAAAAATTAAAACAAATCTGATAGGTTTCACATACCTACATCAGTGCAGTAATTAAATTAATGATTTTCTATATAAAAAACAAGAAAAATGGCAAAAGCACTTTAAGCAGTTTAAAAAACACTGAAAAGCATACATATTCAAACATTTTAAAAATAATAGCACAATACCAGACCAACTGGATATTCATAAGTATATCCATAGAGAGTAATTTGAGGGTATAATCTATAAATCATTTCGAAGTAAAATCTTTAGCGTCATCGTGAAATTGAAAATTTTTTTTAGGAGGCAAACGTCACACATTTGAAATAAGCGGATTGGATATTAGCGGCAGCATATGCATAATGTCCTCATTTGTTGCTTTACGAGAAAAATTTCGCGAATGGTGGGCTCTATACTTTTTATAATTTTTAATTTGGGCTTCTTGTGCTCCTCTGACAATAATCCTACAGGTAAAGCAGCTCTGTCTATTATATCTTTGCCATGAATTAAAACTTATGTACGGGTTACAGGCACCTATAAGTACCAATTATACCTAGCTACATATAAATTGTGCAGTGTCACGCGCGCGTACTTTTCAAATTTGATCGGAATCAATTACTGCACTACTTGCTACTTGCAAAATTACGCTAAATCTTTCAATTAGTTCTACATCAACCCCTGTTATATCTGCAGTCATTTGAGGATTTTGAAAAAACCTTCTAACGGTATTGCTATCATTGCTGGCAAAACGATTTTTTTTTGCAGTACCGAAAGAAAGGCAAATATATTCCAAACTAAATCTACATTCGTTCTTAGGATTACAGTATATCTGAAAAAAAAATACATAATACACATTCTTACCATAAATATGGCTTTTATCTCCAATACATACATAATACCTTCGTGGGCCAGATAAGTGGAAAATAAAAAAACATGCTTCTAAAAACTAAAACTTTAAAAATTAAAAATCAATAGACCAAGATACCTATATACAAAACACACATATGAACACATTCAAATTGACATAAACACACATAAGTATAAATGTATCGAGATACATTGTCGGCTGCATAATACAATGGCGAATGCTAACTTTATTAGACATGCTCCCAATTAAATGTGAGTGTCTCGGAGAGGAGCAAAAAGGAGCAGCTGATTCTTTGTGGACATTATACTAAAGGCATTAGAGATCATGTACATGTAACAATCTGCTTGTCGATAATTGCCGATGACCACTAAAAGTCTGTCTGAACCTTTTTTTTCATATATAAATGTAGTATTTAGAAAACTGTTGATAAAATCAAGCATTTTACAAATTATTTCAATTTTTTTAGCAGTCACATAAACTATAAGGACCATAAAATATACTCCAGAAGTTATATTCAATTTAGATAACAACTTATTAAAATATGGCATTATTAATCTAACAAAAATATGTGGTTATTTCAGGATTTTTACTTATGTCAACTTTGAGCGGAGATATTGCATATTTTATTACGAATAAATATTGCAAAATAGTATTTTTCATGAAGTTTGAACATTTAACTAATTATTTACGGCAAATATATCATTAGATTTCGTACTTGTCAAATGTGATTTTTTGCCGGCTCTGGATCACTGTGCGTCGCTTTGATGTAAAATGTGTAAGTAGAAAAGCGTACTACGTATCTACAAACACACACACACACACATGACAAACTTACGTGCGGTTCTCCGGGCTTATGTATCGTCTCCTCGTGGTCCAATAGCACTTCAACGGCTTCCACGAACTCCTCAGAGATGGCGTGAAGTAGGGCGTCCTTCGTTTCGACCTTGTGTTCGATAAGTAGTTCCACCATCTCTAGATTTTCGTTGTCTATGGCCATAAGCAGGGCGCTCCTCCCCAACGGATCCACGCAATTGATATTTATGTAGCCCGTTTCTTCTGCTCGCTGGAGCATCCTGAAATGGAGAACAAAGGTGAAAGGATGTTCCAATTTCTGAGTCCTTAAAGCCGTTTCAAAAGTGAGAATAAGGTTTTCAATCGACAATATTTATATTTTCTAAAAACTAAGTCACATCGATAGTGTAATATAAAATATTGACTTTTTTTTTGTTGTAGAGTAGATTAAATTGTTAAATAAAATCCTAATTTGTAAAATCATTTACTTAATAATATCACAGCCTCATGTAAACATACAGTGTGTGACACGAAGAGCTTCCATTAAAAACATGTGGACAACTAAATAAGTGGAAAGTTTAAATATTTTAATGATAAGTCTGTGGCTGTAGGTCAGTTTAGCTAAAATATTTTCCATTTCCGGTAACGTTCCTCTATACCGGAAGTAGTTGTCAACTTTATTATTGCAAATGGAAAGGTAGTATCTTTATCTCAAATTTGGATTCTACTCGGAATTTTATGTCAAATTTATCTAACATACCATGCACTTAATATTTATGCTTTACAAGATATTCGCTTTTTAAAATAATTTTGAGTAATATCGTGGTTAACGAACTTTTAAGTAAATAATAATAATAATAATAATAATTATTATTATTATTATTATTATTATTATTATTATTTATTATTATTATTATTATTATTATTTATTGTCCAACGGCAAAACCTTTTACAGGACAAACTAAAGTACATACATACATAAAAGTATAAACTAAAAAAATAATACACAAAAGATAAGAAAAAAAGAGAACTAAATTTGTTTATCTATAGCATCAAAGAATATGTCATCAAAGAAAAGATCAGCATTGCGGCACATGGTAACTAAAGGTGACATTCGTAATAAGTTGATTCGAGGGAAAGGTAATGAAAAGGTAGATGAGGAGCGAGAGGATAAACGAGGTACAAGGAAATCAATAGAGGAAAGTAAATCAGGAGAGTCAATACAACCACGAACAATCTTCAAGACGAATCTTGCTCCAGCAACATCCCGACGGTATTCCAACGATCGCACACTATGCCTTTCCAACAGGTATTCGTAGTCAATACCTCCAGCAGGATACTGGCTATCCATTTTGAAGGATAGATACTTTAAGAAACGGCGTTGGACTTTTTCAATACTCAGTTGCAGATGGATGTAATGCGGAGACCAAACCATAGATGCGTATTCTAATTTACTCACAACAAAGCTAAAGTATAAAGTTTTGAGAAGGGACACATCATTGAAAAACTTGCATGAGCGTAAGACAAAACCTAAAGATTTTGAAGCAGCAACGGACAACTCAGCAATATGTTCAGCAAAGCTTAGTCGGGAATCAAATAAAACCCCCAGATCTCTAACCGTGTCCGCTTTCTTGTATCACGTATTGAGTACATCGAGTTGATGTAATTAATTTTCCTCGTGTACGTCACAAATAAACATTTACTGACATTCACTCTTAATTTATATAAGAAGCACCAGCTGAAAAGATGGTTTAAATTATGTTGGAGGTGAGCCACATCATTTAGAGTTCTAATGGGAGCATAAATTTTTACGTCGTCTGCATAAGCAAGTACTGGACAGGACAGAGACATCAATAAATCGTTTATGAACAGTACAAATAAAAGGGGACCCAAGTAAAAAGTAAGTAAAGAATAACCACCAAATGGTGTACCTATTTCCAACAAAGAAATTAAGAAATAAGTGGAAGAATAATTGAATCTCATTATTAACGTGAAGGTATTTGCTAAATTGTCGACCTGATAATCATGCATTAGATTGACCAGTAGCACTACAGATCTTTGATAAGGTATACATATGTATGCTAATACTTTAACACTTTATTTGCGCATAAAAACACTAGCTGTTGTTTGGCAATACAGTTAACAGACATAAATAAACGTATACTAATAATATCAGTGTAGATAAAATAATGACATTGACAGTAATGTAATTTGATGGACTAGTGTCTGTAGCTGTGTTACTTTGTTTAAAATATAAAACAAATATTCACAAGAGGGAGTATAAGGTAGATAAGAATTATGTATCAAAGTCATATGTTAAAAATTCGTCAATGGAATAAAATGCTTATTCCAACAGTACGGCCCTTAGTTGGCGCTGGAACATTTTTTGAGTTGGCGAATTAATTAAGGAAGTAGGTAATTTATTATATAATGAAAAACTCATATAATACAAGGAATCTTTACAAGGGAGGAGCCTGGTTTAGGAAGGTTAATGTAGTGATTTTGGCGTGTGCTATAAGAATGTATGTCAAACCGATATTTCTGTTTCTGACGCTGTTTGTAGGTAGTGCTAAGGGTCTCATATAGAAATAAGGAAGGAAGGGTTAAGATTCCACGCGATATGAACAAGGACCGACAATGAGCTCTGCTGCCTTTCCCACAAATCACCCTCACTACCCGCTTTTGAACCTTAAAAAGTACACTAAGATTTGCCAACGAAGTAAATCCCCAACAGGAAAGACAGTACCGCATACGAGACTCAAACAAAGAAAAATAGACCATACGAGACACTTCCTCTCCAAGATTACGTCTTATCACTCGCAAAGCATAACAAACAGAAGACAGCTTTTTCGAAAGGACATGGACTTGTTCAGTCCATTTTAAATCCGCATCAAGAACAATACCCAAAAACTTTACATGATTGCAAGGTAACAGTAAATTATTATTAAGGCAAACATTTATATTTATATGTTGCTTGTATATCAATAATTTGGTTTTACTGACGTTAAGAGTGATATTATTCGCATTAAACTACTCACTAAGACTACGACTTCCAGTGTTAATGATTCTCTCGAGGTCGTTTTTATTCGAGGCATGCCATGTAAGTGACGTATCATCAGCGAATAGGGCGGTGTGTGATTGATTAGCCGCAAAAGCTAGATCATTAATAAATATTAAGAACAGCGTCGGTCCAAGTACTGAGCCTTGCGGCACACCACACACCACCCGACCGATCTCCGACCTGACGTAGCCCTCGCCAGCATGTAATCTGCACACGCAATATCAACCCAGTGTTACACACATTATTAATGTGACCTAAATTAAGTAACATTAAACTGATTGCAGGAAGAGAAGGGACAAAATAAAATATCTTCAATTTGCGGTAACTAATTTTTTTTTTTAATAGTAACCCCTAACTTCCTCTGCGCCAATCGATTGTCCGTCAAAATGTCAAAAAACCGTTTTTAGCTAAAATGAATGCTTTAAGAAATACTTCAGAAAAAGTGTCGCAGCATAATGATTATTATAACTACATGTGTCAATTCTAGGTGGCCATGATTGAATAATTTTTGGCCATATTTGTCAAACGTCAGATCAACACTTTAAATCTAGCTATTAATAACTTTATTTCAACATTAATTTTGCCCTATTTCAATTTCAAACATATTTAACATACTTCAATTTCAAATATATTTAACATGATTCAGTGTCGGTATCTGACACCCAACATGATTCTTCCACTGTAATGAAACATGTGATTTAGTCTTTTTGGCATATATGAACACAATGTATGTATTTGTATAATGCCAATAAATTACTATTAGTATTACATTTTCCATTTTGCATGTAATATACTATATTGGTAAGGTTTGGACACAAATCGTTTTTTGTAAATTAAAAATAATATTGGCCCTACTTTTAATCCTCGTGATACAATCCGCTACCTATCTATAAAATAGGATTTGAAAGTCTTTAATGACTTCCCTTTTATAATAAGCTTTTAAAGTAAAGTATCATGAAAGTGTAAAGCGTTTAATAAAAGTAAAAAAAATATATTTTATCAAGCTATTTTCATCACGAGACGATTATCAAACTCATCAGCTTCAACATTTATATCGTTGACTTATTGTTATTGAATGTAGTTCATAAAATTTATTGAAATAGCTTAATGGTCATCATATTGCTTCGAATATATTTTAGTTTCATTTCAAACAATCGTTTCTTTGCGTTAAAGTATATTGTTTTGAATCTCAGAAACTTTGGTATCAAATTTAATGTAATTTTCAGAATTTGTGATATGAAATCCTTCGACGGGTAGACGCAAACAAAATAAATTGAGAGGAAATTAAAAGCTATAACTCTTTCGATATTACCATGCTATTATGTTATACGTTCCAAAACCTAAAAATACGCACATTTTTTTTTTCCTAAACGATAAACACATAGTCATTTTGATTGTGTATCAAAATCTTTTCAATCATGCCATTTACCGCCTCTCATATTATCGCTAAAAGATATTTTTAACGCGATGCAGATTGTATAAAAAAAAATACTCTACTTAACAGTATTCTAAACGCTTATCGCAGTTTATACATCAGATAATATCGTTATGGCTAAACTTACGACGTTCAACGTATATTCAGAAAGATAGAATTATTGGCAGTCTACAGTTTATTTTATCATCTTCAAGTAGGCAACCTATAAACTTTTGGATATATAAAATTCAACCCTCGAGGTGCTGTTTTGTGTAATGGCAGAAACGGATTACCTTTTAAACGTGAAGTTATTTATGGGGAAATAAAGCGTGTTTACGTATGGGTCTATGGGTCATGAAGTTTATGGGTATTAACACAAACATCTCTTTTGCCAGATTATAATAATGACGTAATGTGATGTGGAATGGTTGATGTATTGAAGCATATTTAGTTGTTAATAACATATTTTGACATTGTGTAACTTTTGTAAAGTCACGTAATATCACTATTTTTGCAGGTGTAGATGAAAATTGTAGTGTGTAAAATTATCACCGACAAGAGTGGAATTATTGCCTACCGAGATGAACCAGCAAAATTTATTATAGCATATTAAGAATCAGCATTACAGTCGCATGCCTCCGAAATAAGATTAAACGTCGAGTACATGAGATGCACCGACAATTGGAGAAGGAGATTAGTGCCAGAGAAATCGCAGTAAAACGTAGAAAGTGATCTGGAATTAAGTTTAGGGAGTAGAAAATTTATTTTATGAAGCAACTGCGCGCAATCAAAGTCGTTGTGAGGACAAAGAAAATAGAAACTTTATTATCTGTACCATTATCCTGGTATAAAGAGAAGAGCAATTAAATTGAGACAAGAGCAGCGAATAGTCGTAACCTCTAGGTGGATATGATCCTTCATATATGAAGTAAAGACACTTTAAAAACCTACGTTAAACAGATTCTTTGGAGTTAAAATGTGTTAAATAGATACGACACCATATCAATGCGGCATATTCCCTACGAGATCTAACTAACACGTAAAATAAAGTTTTTAAAGCAGTTAAATTTGGGAAGTTTCTACAATTACGATAAAGGAATCCATATAGTTTGAAACGCTTACTTATTAACACATTAATGTAATTAACGAAAAAGGGAGAGCCGCATCAAATAAGAAATTTAATGTAAAAATTTCTTCATCACATTCAAGTAACAGTCTCCATTGATTTAATATAAAATTTATCTAGTATAAAGATTGTGATCCAATATACGCATTGAGCGATCATTCAAAATTCGTTATAAGGAGCATGTGATTCGTCTTAAATTCAAAAGATCGACAAATCTAATATATCTCTACATATATTTGTAAAAAGACGTAAACATGTCATGTGCAATTAAATTACATTAAATTAAAAGTATAGAGAGTTATGAAAACCAACACTTATTTGAATTCAAATTTAGAACCTTAACATCCTAGCCTTCATTGTTTATTAAGTCAAGGGAAAGGAAACAGAAGATTAGATCCATTTAATCTACTATCCTCATTTTTCTTGATAACAAAACGCAACTGCATTGATCTAGTTTATCGAAGAAAATATGTTTTCACTAACAATCTTCACTAGTATCGAATTTTTTCTTCTTTTCCCAAGAAAATTAATAGAATAGAAATTTCTAACGACTTCCTATTTTTAGATTAATAAAATGCCACTATACAAACAAAGAATTTTTATAAAGTCATCCGTAAAATAAGATAAAACTACTACAGAATTTCCTATATTCGAGAGTTTAGTAGTTGACAGACTTTTCACATATAAAATACGTTGAAGATTTTTAATATAAAGCTCGAATCTCTCGACAAAATTGAACTCCAAGCTTTGTCATATTCGCCATCATGTGTAACGTGTATAACACTTTAGACTGCTACGTGAAATATGAAATTTAGGAATCTTATATTTTCTCGGAACTATATTTTCTACAACATCTGGGAATCACTGGGGAAAAAGACCTGTCACGTGAAAATATAAATATTCCATTGTGTTTGGTAAATATATACAGTTCGTTCGAAAAGTCTGCGAACGAACACATTTTTTTAATCGGATATACAGGATGTCACGCAATCAATTGACCAAACTTAGAGTATCTGACATAATCCTGAACAGAATATCTTAATGAATCTTGGTCCGTAAATAACTTGTGTCGCACATACAAGTTGTCTTTAATAAGTGCTATTGTTATTTCGGAAATATGGGAGATACAAAGTCGCTTAATTGGGGGAAAAGTTGCTTATGTTAGATATTGATAGTAATAGTTGTAGTAATAGTAAATATTTATTTTGTTTCGGAGGCTGCAGTAGCATCACATAGGTCCAGAATATGTAGCATCACATTGTAGAGTATAAAACAAACTGGTACATATAAAATTTCCCTCAACTTGGAGTAATTCGAGGTTCTCTGTCCAGAAGAAACGCTTTAAGTTTTTGTTTGAACCGATATTGGTTGGGAGAGTCCCTAATGCAGACAAATTATTGCATAATTTGCAGCCTTGAAAAATAAAGCTTTTTTGATACAGACTAGTGCGATGGCTCGCTGGCTGCAACAAGCGCCCGTGTCTAGTATCATAGCCATGATTGATCTGCGTAGATAAAAAAACTATTTAGATTCTTATGTACATAGCAGTAGGTACATATATGTTATATAACCCGCCCACAGTCAGCAAACGCAAATCTTGAAATGCTGATCTACATGAGCTGCATTCTATTTAATTTTTCAATAATTCTTACTACATATTTTTGTAATAAAAACACTCTAAAAGCGTGCGTGCTGTTTCCCCAATTCATGATGCCATATCTAATGAGGCTTTCTATTGTGGAGTGATAAACTATCATCAGCACTTCCTTGCTACATTGTTGGGAAATAAATTTTAGCGCATAACAGTTTTGTCTAAGTTTCTTACATAAATCGTCTATGTGAACATATGATGCATTAAAAAGAAAAAGCAAATTCGAAACGCTTTCAAAGATACGTGACAGAAACGGAAAAATCAGTATTTTGGCCTTTCTGATAGGTACAGTACCTTGAGTTTTAAAAATATGACAAAAAAAAATATATTGAAATTTTTTTGTTCTAAAATAACTTGGCTATAAGTTTCTGTAATCAAATTTACAATATAACATTTAGTATCTGAAGAATTATTATTAACCCTACCCTAGTAGCAAAATTTAAATTTCCCACAATTATTTTTAGTAAGTTCAACATTGAAACACGAAATTACCAATGAGATTTATTTTATATGAGATTACTAGTTACTTTGATGTCTTTCTGTTGAAGTTAGTAAAAATAATTGTGGGAAATTTAAATTTTGCTACTAGGGTACTTTAAATACAGTTCTATATATATCCTTTTTAACGTTTCTGCTATATTTTTTTCTACATTAAGTATGGTGGCAAATAATATTTTTTATATATTATTTTTTTCACGCTACTTACACGATAACTAGATCAGAATATTGCTTTACTATCCCTATGCATTTTTTCTCCATTTTTACCACAACATAAAGCTACCCTTATACAAGTGTCCAAAAGTCAAGTAATGCCTTAAATGCCAATATTAGGGTTTGTGAAAAAAATAACCTAACACCTCTGAATTATAAAAAAAACAATAGAATGCCTTCAGTATTTTCTTTAGTAAACTGGAAATAATTGTTTTGTTGTTAGACAAAAATTAAACTTAAACAAAGAAGAGTTTTATAAAAATTTATTACAAAACATGATTATTACATTAGAGGAAATGATATCTATAGAAACAACTGATAAAGATTTTACATGTCTAATAGGCTTTCCCGACAAAAATAACAAAGGTAGCAGATATTTTAAAAAAATGTAATGACTTGTAGTCTCTAATCTTTGAAACTAACGCCACTATTGAGATATGTATTGCTTTTAGCATAATAAGTGGTATATTTTGTAATTGCTCAATCCTTTGACGGGATAGTTCATATTCTGAAACGCGAGGAAATAAATCTGATTTTAGGTGCTCGTTTTCGTGTATATTTTCAAAACTTATATCGGAATAACCTCAATTTTTAATGTATTTACTTGGCCCCTAAGATTATTCTTTAAACTTTTACCTTTTTTCCCATTTAAATCACTCTGTAGCTCGTATACTTTTCAAAATAGCGATGTCGTCTCGGTTAAAATTAACCAGCCTGTATATGATATCAAGTCATTTAATAGTTCTCTTTACAAGATTCTTTAAACCGAAAAGATTCGTTGCATCAATTTCTCTCAATGTTGCCGTGACAACATATACAAAACTATTAATTTTAATTTCTATTTATCTTTATCAGCTGATAAATATAAAATTAAATCATATTTTCAAAATTTTATCACACGATCTTGCACACTGCACCTCCCTTGACATGCACACCAAATTTCACGAATTTCCAACAATAAATAAGAAAGTTATAGACGATTTAGTCGATCGATGCATCGTACATCGGTCAATGGAATGCTGCGGAGGGAGGCGGGGGGGAAAGGGGGATCAACTTGGGGTGAAAATCGGTTCGATGTACAGGACTACGCTCTCCTATCTTTTCGCCAATAAGACAGACGAAGCCGGGACGATAGAGTGGGGATAAAATGGGCTACGACCTTGTCTATCATGCGGGCCGCTATGTAATTTTCCTTTTGCGTTTGTTGCACGTTCTATGGGAGACGTGAATTCCAAAACGCGCGGGCCGGTTTAAGACAGAGAAGATGCTTCCTTGTCTGTCGTACGCACCTTATGGTCAGTTCGTTTATCACAAGTAGATTCAGAACTAGCGCGCCGATTTTAAAAATTCTTTCGCTATCTGAAGCGCGTATAATTTCTTTCAAATGTTGAAATTAATTTTTATGGAGGAATGGAAGTTATTTTTTTCCGAAATGATGATGACTATGAGTATAATGTTATTGTTATCATAATTTTTTAAGGGTGAAACTAAAATATGTATAGTATTTCACAATTAATTTTAATTGGAAAATTTGCTAAGTTCATTTCATTCCTTTAATATAAAATATCTTTATCACAATATGTTTCGGCTACAAGTCATCATCATCAAGTGTGAAACGTAAATAAAAAACGACAATATGAAATTACATAATAGTAAATGTAGGGACAATACAAGCATGTTAACTAAATAAAATTAATTATTTATATATTTAATTGCGTAATTACTACTATAAACAGACTATATGGAACTGAAATTATTAAAAAATTGTAACTAAAATGAAGGCACTAGCTTCCCAGAAAATATCCCATAAAGTAAAGTCAGGTAAGTGTGTAGTAAAAATTGCATAGTGCGAAGAAAATGTAACACTGTTTACATAATAAGACATTTTGATAAATTTTACACATAGAAGTACGTAATATATGCCCAGTTGTACGCCTTCAATAGATACGCCTTTTATAATTATCAACGATTTACTAGAAAAAAAAGAAATTTTAAACACTGTCAATACAACACACTTACCCAGCAAAATGGGGCAAGTGTGTAATCGTTCCGTATTTTACATATTAATAGCATTATCCTTTAGTTCGGCCAAGTGTGTAATACTAAACTGATGCCTGTTTAATAAGGTATGATATATTCACAACATATTCAAGTTATTACACGTTAGGAGATGCGAACTTTTATTTGCAAAACTAGTATGAAGTTTAATACATTAGTATTATAACAAGAGGACGTCAGTATTTCAATTTTAAAAATAAATATAGCTGAACTACACACTTGCTCCGGTTACACACTTACCTGACTTTACCTTACGCGATTTCGACTTAGAAACTAGGCCGTGTATACTATAGACAAGATCCACAGATGTCTAAATTTAATAATTCCTATATCTGTTTTACCATTTTCCTCAAACAAAAAAAATATAAATTATACTGCTATCTTAGGCTGATACACTATTTACATATATAAATGTGATTTACTACTCCACCAGAAATTAATTTAGAATTACATCTGTATCCACATAAATAAATTATACCACGAAATGTTGAAATGCATAAAATAGATTGCTGTTCTACGTAACAAGCAGATGAATGTTCAGCAGCTGTTATCTGTAGCAATATTTTAACGCATGTCATGGGTTACAATCCGACGTTTCATTCCCGAGGGACTAATTTGTTAAAACCGAAATGCGATAACTATGTGCTTTATGCATGGAGAAATCTTCAACAATAATTATTCAAAATCAATCATGAATTGATTCAAGGTTTCATTAATAATGTAAGCACTTATCATTGAAAATATGTGAAGGGTATAAACTTAAATTTTTAATTAATTGTACCCATAAATCACAAGTAATAAACAAATTTAGCAAATATAAATTTTGATAGAAGAACTTCGGAATTTATGGAAATATTTCAAATGCGATACACTACTTATTATCCGAATCATAAACAAACTAGATTTAGCGAGCTTCTGCGTGCATGACAAATGACATACATTAACATCTGCTTGCACTCAAACGCATTGAATCAATTTGGCAATGCAACTGAAGTACCCTTAACCGTACATAATGTGCGGCTGCAGTATTATCTGACTAATGGATATTTAGATTCACGTATAGCAAACGGGTAATGTGCAAAAATCGTGTAAAAAGTTTTAAGTTTAAATTGCAACAGCTACTAATATACTTTAAATTTTATACCTAAGGTAGTAGCTCAAGAAAAACACAGATGTTAAATTAACCAAGGTTTGTTCATTTTAACAATATTACGAAGTTATAAATACAGTCAAAGTAGCAGATTTTATTGCCTGAATTAAAAAACACCTTTTTACCATTTTTATAGTTAATAGTATAGTAATAACAATATTTAGTCCAATTTGACACCAAAGTGTATAGGACAAGTCACAAAACTAAAATATTACGTGAGCTGATTGCCGGCTTAGTAAAACATAAAGTAATCTTTCCAACAGCTGTAATACCTATTCTGGAATGCAATGATATTGAAGTTTATAAAGTACTAATGAATTTTATCAAGAAATGTGGAATTCAAATTTAATGTTAAAGTTAATGTTATATGTTATATTTTGTTAGTTAATGTGGCTGATGGGTTATGATCCCTTAAACGCTTAAAAAAAAAAAACTTAAATATTAACAATACATACACACGTTCGAATGAAGTAGTTCATCGTTTAGGCAATGTTAAAAATTCCCCACGGAGTAGATGCTGTGCTGAACCAGCATAAAACGTACTCGTAATTTGAAGTGCTTTATATTAGTGATTACTGATATATCATTAGGAAGCAAGTTATATAAATTTATCCGTACGGATATAGGCGCTCTTTTTGTAATATTAAATTCATTCAGAGATACACTAAATTTATTTTTGTTTCTTGTATTATATGAATGCCCATCGCCATTCTTCACGAGACCAGCATTATTCCGAAAGACGTGCAACAAGACCTCCAAAATATAAACGCTATATAGGCAAGGGTAAAATATTTAATTCTTTAAAATGCGGTCGACATGAATCTGTGGATTTAATATTTACTATACATCGAATAATCCTTTTCTGTGCCAAAAATACCCCATTCGCAGCGGCCGACATTACATGTAAAGTGGAAAGTGTTTCTATCAATTCATTTAATCGCCGGAATGAAATTTCCAACGAAGATGATACCTGATATTATTTTATTCGCAATCATGTTGAATATGTTTGAAATTGAAATATAATGTTAAATATTTTTAAAATAGAAATATTATCGTCCTGTAATATCTAATTTTAGATCATGTTGAATATAAAATAGTCCTTTTGTTTATAATTGTCAATATATATTTGTTAAAAGTTATGTCGAATGAAATTTATTAATAATTAAATATTAAAACCTTGAACTGACATTTGATGGTTTTGATGATTGATACAAACGTCATTTTCCACCAAAGAGATGGAAGTGATCGCTTTTAACCCTAGAGAAACACTTATCTAAAAACTTATCCTGAATTAATATGCCACCAGGTATCTTGAAATACACTATGTAGGGGAGGGTGGGGCAAGATGGGGCCACGAGGCATGATGGGGACATCGTTTTATCTACAAATCGGCAGTAAGTATCTGTCAAATAATAGCAGTCCTGTCCCAAATGTTTGTTGTAATGTAGGAAACTTTACTAGTCGTAATAACAAAGTTATTTCTGTTTCTGCGTGAACTTTGCAATTTCCAGAATTTCGTTATTATTTTGATGAGTTCAACGGCCAGTATCGAAAGCATAAGTAAATTATTTACAACTACACTTTTTTGTGCTTATTAATTGACATGTATTGCATGTATTTTCTATAGTGCGTTATTTGTTTATTTCAAATATCTAATATGTTATTATAACATAACCAGAAAATGTCCCAGAGGGAAGATGGGGCTATTGGTATGGGGCAACATGGGGACATCACTATCTCACTCTTCAGTCTGGTCCGTTATGCCTGGATATGCCATTATGGTTTCTCGAAGACATAATGCCTATTTCTCATGTTAGGAATAAAGTAGAGGTTCAATCAAAGCGTAACAAGGGGAAGACAACAATCCTTACAAGGACTACGTATAAAAATCTGCTACAAGAAAATAGAAGTCTGGAGAATCCCTAAGGCAGCTAGAAGTGCTGAGGGAGAGTTAAAGGAAAAAAGAATGACAAAGAAGAAAACAGAAGAGATCAAGAAGCCGAGTTTTGTAAGGAAAGCAAAAAGATAGATTTTTAGAAAACGTCAAGGAAATAATTAAGTTCTTCTGTTGAGGAAGATGACGCTCAATGTTAGTGTTGTGAGGGTAAGTATTGATACAATGCCATGGATAGTGAGGTTGGGTGCATGGAGGCTGTGCGAATAACGTGGATGAGTTCGTCTTCTATTGTCCCAATTGTGAAGATTAAGTTTAATATTCTTATCGTTATTGTATTTTTTTTATTTTAAGTAGTTCCGCTTTAAAGAGTTTAAGCTTTGTTCCTGCATGTTTTTAAGAATATTTTAAGAATCTATTTTTTTTTTACCTATCACCTAGATTTATGGTACGACCCATTCTTAACTCACCTGGAAAAGAAATGTGTATTTACACATTTCTTTTAAAAATTTTCTCACAACATCAAGAGTACCCATCGAAAAATTTTAAATTCATCCATCAGCAGATAACTGTTTAAAGATTACAACAAGCGTACTTAGAACCTTGTATATCAATTTGCAATCCTGATGCAGTGTTCTAAAGCTTAATGTTCCCATCTTGTCCCACCTTCCCCTAACTTCAGATCGTTATTCAGGTAAAATACTAAATGTAAAAAGAAATGCAATCGTGTTTCAAATTTCAACAATTTTTTCGACATTCTATCGGTAATGATAAAAAAAATTTTAGACAATGCTTCCATCGTAAATAGCTATGTGCGCTGTATAACAACATAACATTACACCCTTCAGTCGACCTTAGAACTCATGGAACTGTGAAATAACAATTTTTTATCCGCTCAAACAACATATAAGTATATATAAATAAAAGAACCATCATTACCACGAACAAAATACATAAAAAAAAATGTTCATCTCCGACATTAGAGCCTCGCATACTACGCACGTATATACAAGTATCGAAAGTGTATACCCACATCGAAGACTAACAGAAAAATTGGGCAGGTGAAATTGCCAGAACACAAAAGATCCCGGGGCTTTTATAAAGTAGCGTTTCGAAATATATCCTTTGTGTAGGACGTGTGTCCGACCCCTTTCGATCGTTCGAGGTGAAAGGAAATTTGCGCCGAGAGCAATAAAATCCGTGTTTGTATAGGGCTACTATACCTGAGAGCTAGAGAGCAGGGAAAAAAAGGAAAACATGTACGTAATGGTGTCTACTCCAGTGGCGTTGAATGAACTACCTTTGTAAAAAAGGTCGATATAATCGCTGAGCCTATAAAAGTTAGCTACACATTTAAGGAGAGTAAAGTATACGGTGTGAGCCGGTAAGAATGGAAATAGAGAGCCTAAAATATAAGGATTGAGAGCAACATGCTTTGGACAAATGTTGCTCGTTTAAAATATACAAATTAATAATTTTATTTCTAAATTTCTCAATAACTCAGCGAGTTTTCATAGAATCGTGAAACGTGAAAATTGGTATTACTACGTCTTTCAGCATGATGAATAGGAATTTGTCATCACTTTTACCGCTTACTCATAGAGGGCGCTAGTTACACTCTGCTGACTAGGTAAATCGAAGCTTATATGTATGCAGAATCACATTGTAAGTATTCGAAATTCCATCCTGTATAAACAAAATATTTAATTTAAATTTATTTTATTAATACGTTGATGATAAGTACTGTGGCATTTGCTGAAGCAGCGTCTACTTCACAGGAAATAATAGTCTATTTTCGTTTAAAGTCTCGCGTAATAGAAATAATACGGTATTATTTTAAATTTTATCTGCTTCTTTGTTTATTGTATGTTACAATTGCTGACCAGCGAATCCCACGTTACTCTCCAGAAGGGCGTTTGAAGTTCAGAAAAATAACGCCAATTATCATTCTTGCGCCCTCTTGTAAAGAGAAGCGGAACTAGTAGTCGGTGCGGAATGACGTCACAACTAAAGTTCATAAAAATTCTTTGCATTGCTATTTTGAATTGATTTATTCGCGGACTCTGATTCAGCTACAGAAAAGCACGCGTTACCCCTTGGTTCCGGGCGTTTCCATATC
Organism: Protaetia brevitarsis; assembly: GCA_004143645.1. NCBI lineage: Eukaryota > Metazoa > Arthropoda > Insecta > Coleoptera > Scarabaeidae > Protaetia > Protaetia brevitarsis. The sequence continues at coordinate 40,946 of RXPK01000678.1, forward strand.
TTAAAATTAAAACTTTTCTTAAATTTTGCGATTAAAATGAGCTTGAAAATCCGAGAACAGGAAGCAAAAGCTTTCCTCGAGAGATGTTTTGTTTTTGTGCTAAAAACCGTTCGAAAAATCCCCTTTTCTTTAAAATCTGTGTGAGTGTTGTGTAGTTTTGTGCCTTAAATATTTTGGATTACGGGCAAAATTAATTACCCACATCGACTGGTAAGATGTTCAAAATTTCTGCTTAAAACTAATCATTGCAAATACGTAGAAACCGTAACTCGTTCGCTCTCTCTCTCTCCCTTAATAAATAATTTTGTAAGTAAAATTACTAGTGCTTAAGTTAAACAACATTATAAAAATCTTTAAAAAATCATCTAATTAATTGTGTTTCGTTTTGTGATTTACTTGTTATTTTACTTAATTTGTAGCTTGTTAATTAAATTCTATTGTCTCAATTTATTCAATATATAATTGTAAAAAATAGACACTCTGTTATTTCGCCAAAAAAACAGAAGTTCAATTAGTACCCCTAGTAAAGTCCTGGAGAGGAAGACATTTTGTAAAGAGAAAGCCGACGAGGTGGGTAAGTCGACAATCTTTAGGCTAACTAACGGCCCTGCTTCGACTAACTGAGAAAAACACCGTTGGAAAACGTCTTTGGCTAGAACTTCTAAAACCAAACGCTACTGAACAAAAGGATTGTGTTCCAGCAGTGGCTCGTCGGTCAAAAGAACAGGTGGGGTTATCTGTAAACAAGGCTTGGTTTCGCTTGAATGAATTTGGGCTGACCATCCCCCAAAAGTTTCCAAGTAAGAAAACCCGTTCCATTATAACATAAACGGAATAGAAAATTTAAAGAGCAAATCTTTTTTTACATGAAACATATACTTGTTTAATTTTGATATCTTGATCCGAGTTTTCGGGATATTTGCATTCGAAAGTTTTAGTGCATTTCCTGCTATTACCATGATTTTTAATTCTTAAAATACAAAGTTGCCTATCCATCTGACACTTATCATTATTTATGCTTGTGAAGCTTGAGTCAAAGAGCGCTAAGCAAGTAGTCTTATCTTTTTCTGCCTTATTTGTACAAGAATAAGTAGTAATAAAAAATGCCACTGCATAATGACTTTTCAAATAGTAAAATGCGAGATATGATATGTGTTTTTGCTCCCACAGATATTAATGGACTTGCTGCAGCCCAGAGATATTTACAATTATATCCAAACTAAAGACAATCAAATCATAACTTTTTAGAAGACTTTATAATCGCCTGGGAGAAACTAGGTACGTCCTAAGCGTCATAATCGTGCTCCAAAAACATTTTTACTAGAACAAGAGAAGGAAGTTCTAGTTCGTGTTACCGAAAATCAAGGCGTAAGTACCCGCCGTTTAAATGCGACGACAGGAATAAGTCAACGTCTATCAATAGAATCTAACGAAAAGAGAAACTCTATCCTTATCATTTCACTCCTGCGCAAAATTAGCTTAGGATTCTCCTGCACGTCTACGATTTTCCCAGTTTTTACAGACAAAACAAAACAAAGAGCGGAATTTTCTTGACCTAATTCTCTTCACTGATGAAGCATGGTTTACTAGATAGACGTGGAGTTTTCAACAAGAGAAATAGTTGTTTGTGGGATTCTGAGAATCCACACGTATTAAGGGAAAGACATTTCCAGCACGAATTCAAAATAAACATTGCAACTGGTGTGAGATGATATCTGATTTTTTCATTGATACCTTTAAACTTCCATCGAATCTGAACGGTCAACTATACTTAAATTTTCTCGAAGAAAATTTAAATGAGCTGCTAGAAGATGTACCACTTGAAAAAAAAAAACAAAATATGTGGTTTATACGCAAAGGAGGGTAACCACATTTTCCTCTCCCTGTGCGCGAATATCTGAACGAAGAGTTTCCACATCGATGGTTTGGTTGTGGAAGTGAATTTCCTTGCCCCCCTAGAAGCCCAAATTTTAACCTCCTAGATTTCTCTGTTTGGTATAGTAGGAAGGAAATAGTCTACAAGGAAACAATTGAGTCCCGCGAAGAGTTGCTTCAAAAAATTCAAGAAACTACCAATGTAATCAGAAATACCGTTTTTTTTTAACATCAGAAGATCTTTAACAAAACGCATTTGCAGTTTCCAGATTCCCAATGCTTAACAACTCGCACTGTATATTTATCTCAAATTAAAAGATGTACTTAAAATATGTAAATTTGAATTCAGTGAATAAAATTTCAAAATTAATGTTTGCAAGCGGCCCTCCAATTTATATTTTGGTGGAATTGTTTTTGATCGTTCAAGCGGTTAATTCAATTGGCAGTCAAATCAAGCGTTAGTTGGTTGAGACCATTACGCAATTTACGCTTGGATTTGAATACACATAGCTAACGGTATAATTTACGTAAATTAATGATTGTTTTAACAATAAAATAAATGTTATTATTTATGCTTGGCATAAATAAATATTTCTCATGCAGAAATAATAATGTTTGTACAGACATGTACAAAATTTATAACAAAGTCACTGTAATATTTACAGGTAAAACCATCGAATTGTTTCCTACTCTTAGAGGTATGGAAAATATTTTCAAAAATAATACAGCTTATCACATAACATTTTTTTAAAGAGATTTAATGATGACTAAGCAATTTAATACATCCCCACTCACAATCAATCAATGTTTCCCTCTTGCTAATCATCATAATAACCCTCGGAAAAAAGATCTTGTTACCACAGTTAACCAGAACAAGATTCGAACCAACGATAACCTGGTGATAGCCGAGTTCCCAAGCGACGCTTCAAGGAACTTGCCAAACATAGGCTCTAAATTGTATTTATAATAATAATAATATCTATTTAGCAAAATATTTATATCTTTGTTGTATTATACAGGGCGTTCATAAAATAACGCATCATTCTTGTATTTTTTCCCTCAAATATGTTTACAAATGTTTAAATAATTGCAGAAAGTGTCATTAGTTCCGTATGGAATGTAATTAATCATTGTAAAATTTAGGATAGATACAATAGTTCATTATTTTTTTCATTTTCTGCAAGCCATTTTTGTGTTGCATTATAAATAATAAAGTGTTCTCATCCTCGAAAATTTTAATTACAATAACATGAAAAAAATATTAATAATAGGTATTGAGGTTATAACTGTCTCAAACGGATGCCTATGAACAAGAACTGAGATTCACAACTTTGATTAGAACAATCAAAATTTTAAAGTAAACAATTTGTGCGTTTTGTGATCAAAAAAAAAAAAATATTACGATAACATTAACAAAAATCCAATAAGTTTTGCAGGCAATTACAACGTCATCAATTGGACACCTATAATCGGGAATTAAGAATTAAGAATCTTAATAATTATAATCAAATTTACAGTAGCGCATTCCCAAATCAAAAAAAAAAAATTGATTACAACAACATTTAAAAAAAGGTTCAGTAAATTTATGAAGTAAATTTTTGAAGTAACTACAACCCCCTTAGTTAGACGCCTATGATAAGGGTGTAAGATTTAAGACAAACCTTAAATGAGTATAAATAAAATAATCAAATCTACACTATAAAAAATCCAAAATTCTATCCAAAATTTTAATTACGATAACATGAAATGAGTCCAACAAGTTTATAAGTTATAACCCTCTCAATCGGACGCCTATGGACAGAAACTGATATTTAGTACGTTTGCTGATCAAAAAAAAAAATAAAAAATAATTACGTTTCAATTATAATTAAGAAAAGTCCAGTAGATTTTTAGGCAATTACCAAACCTATTAATTGGACACCTATGAACAGGAAGTGAGCCTTGTTAATTCTAATACTTATTAAAACCAAATTTTACAATGCAACCAATAGCATGTTACCGGATCGAAAAATTTAATTACTATAACAAAAAAAAAGCTGAATAAATTCTGAAGTTAAAAGCCCCAAATCATAGACGCCTATGAACAGGAGCAGGCATTTACAAACTTTAATTGGCATAAATAAAATGCCTATGTAAACAACAGTACGTTTGCTGATCAAAAACTTGAATTACAATAACATGAAACCAATCCAATAAGTCTTGAAGTTATAACCCTCTCACTCGGACGCCTATGGACAGGAACTGAGGTTTACAAACTTTAATTAGTATAATTAAAATTTCAACGTAAAACGGAGTACGTTTGCTAATCAAAAAATATAATTACGATTTAAGTACCATTAGGAAAAGTCCAGTAAATTTTTAAGCAATTACAATCCCATCAATTAGGCGTCTATGATCATGAAGTGAGCCTTGCTAGTTCTGATTATTAAAATAAAAAAACTACAATGCAAACAATAGCACTTTTTTGAATAGAGAAATTAATTACGATAACAAAAAAAAGGTCAATAAATTTTGAGGTTAAAACCCCGCAATTACGGTTATTTGCACCGGTTATACTTAAGTTTAACTTAAGACTTAAGTAGATCCTAAACTACGATTTCGTTTTGCACCACTGTTTAAGGACCAGTTAAGTGTTATTCAAAATAAGCCGAAGATTTGCCCGGCTTAAGGTCCAGTTAACCTCACTTTTGGTTTCAAATGACAAGTATTGCGGCAAGTGAAAGATGACTTTGTTTGTTGTATTACGGCGTTTTCGAGGTGTTTTATTTATTGTTGTGAGGATATTTATTATTTGTACATTTTTGAAACAAAATGGCACGTAATATCTTAATAAATAACATAATGTTTGAAGATGATGATGAATTGGACGAGTTAAATATAATTTTTTGTGGTATACCTAGACAAGTACGAAAGGGCAAAATATTTTCTTACGTTCGACGAACTTAAATTTTTCCGGCGATTTAGGGTAACCAAATGTACAACATTATTTATACTAACTGATTGAAGCTGAAATGAATATCCTTGATGGCGTGATAGGTATGAAAAATAATTTAAGTTTACCATGCAAGCAGTTTGTTTATGTGTATCTAATTAAACAACCAATTTTCAGGCAATATAGTGTTGCTTTTATGAAATCAGCTGCTTAAATTCCTGAGACTACCTGACAACAATAATGAACTCGAAAACTCGTATCAAGAATTAAAAGTCAACATTCTCCTTCTTTCTGTGTGTTTCTGTCAAAAACTTACAAGTTACAAGTCACTTTCACACTGTCTGACACTGTTGCCATCCGTTTTCAATACTTAGCTAAGCTTTATTCCTAGTTTCGACGGTACAAAACATATTCACCTTAAGGTTCACCTTAAGCTGAGCCTCTACTTAACTAAGTTTGTTATTAGGGAAAATTGGTGCAAATAACTGTTAGACGCCTATGAACAGGAACAGAGATTTAGAAACTTCAATTGGCAGAAACAAAACGTCTATGTAAACATCAGCACGTTTACTGATCGGAAATTTGAATTACAATAACATAGAAACAATCCAATAAGTCTTGAAGTTATAACCCCCTCAATCGGACGCCTATGGATATGAAGTGAGATTCATTAACTTCAATTATTATAACCAATACTTAGATAAAAACTTCAATTGTTCGGGCATACGGTATATAATTTTGTCTTTTTTACATTAATAACGTTATTAATGTAAAAAAAAAATTATATACCGTATGCCCGAACAATTGAAGTTTTTATTTAAGATTTAACACGGTAAAATAAATCGAAGGAGAAGAATCAATTTTATTCTTTTTCAAAAACAACATAACCAATACTTTAACATAAACAATAGCAGATTACCCTGATCGAAAAAATTAATTACGATAACATAAAAATAGTGCAACAAGTCTTGCGGTTATAACTCCCTGAATCGAAGGCTGCTGATCAAAACGCGAGATTTGCAAACCTTAGCTAGTGCAATCAAAATTTTGGACTACTGAACCAAGTAAAGTTCTATTAAACGCAAAAAAAAACTTTCCGTTGACAGTTCGAGTCTTATGCCAAAATTGATTAAAAAAGCTTTTCGCTGCTTTAATTAAACATTAAGGTGCTCCCCCATTTACGAAATAAACACACGTTTAAATTCGACACGGATGGCCGAATAATCGAAATAATCGCAGATAATTTGGCGAAAACTTTGTTAAGGATCAATTAAAAGGCAACAAGTTCGAACCGGATTAAACGTGGAATTTACTGAATTATGACGGTGTGCGTATCCTACCTAAAATATACGCGCGGAACACACAATCGATAAAGCGCTTATTGCTGTTTATTTTCTAATTTAGTTAATGCGAAAAAATGGCGGCAACAGTGCATCTGGAATGGCTCGTGTTAGTGTTTTACCGGAGCGTAGGCATAGTGACGTCTTTAAACTGACAGCGCGTGCCCCGCGTGTATGCAAAAAAAGGAAAAACAACAAACCACACATCAAAACAAGCGTCGTCCCGTGACGTACTTACCGTCGCGTTGAGGCAACATCTCCCCTTTCGACTGCCAGCAGGAACTTCTTTTCGTCTAGCGACAGTTGCGCGATCTCCTGGTGGGGCCTGATGACGTTCTCCTCCTCCATCATGCCGTGAATGCTGTGTCTCTGTCGGACGGTAAACAGAAAGGGAACGAATTACTCGTAATTCATGCCTATATGTGTTTTTTTTATTATTGGGGAGACAGGCGGAAGGAAAAGAGAGAGAAAGCTGGATGATGTGTGTTAGTGGTTCAGGATAATTGACATTGATGTATCGTCCTATTGACAAATAGGGATGAAATTTATTAATCCCCAATGAGACAGAAACTATAAGATGAGTAACCCCATCAATAATACTGACAGACAAAAAAAAAACGTCATATCAATTTTCTGAGGAACTAACTCTATCTTCAATTCAATAATTGAGTGCAAAGTGTTAAAAGTAAAGTAAATAAAAAATAATGTAAGAATTTATTTCCTTGATAACTTGAATTACGAATACTACCACTGAGAAAAATATTGACGTGATATCAACCCCTACCAACTAATATTTATTTCATATTTATAAATAATTTAAAAAACTTCTTGAATATTAGTTATATTAATATAATATGCATAAAATATATTATAGAAAATATATATGTTATGTAGCATTAATAATATTTTATTGCAAATGTTTTCTCAATATATTTTCATAACTCTGCAAGAATATTTTGCTTTGTATTTCTGTAAATATTTATTTCATATAAAAAAAAAGATTGAATTTTGCTTTTGGTACATTTGGTGCGTAGGACGAATAATATAAAATGGGTAAAATATGCATACATATTAAGTAGGTATGTACCATTTAAAATGTAGTTTAAAGATTAAATTAGATAATATATATCTAATATGATTTAATTAGTAACTAAGTTGAGCGCTGTAACTTTTCTATTAATATATCTGTGTTTTGTATATATTATTTGTAATATTAGTAAGTTGCGAAAGTCAACACAACACCTCTATTCATTACGTGGCCGGTGTTATATGATTTAGTATTGTTATGCGTCTATGGATTAGGTACATAGAATGCATAGCGCACGTGCGTATCATCAACGTTTTCATTCGTTTGTTCCGTTACATGTTATAGTTTATAATAGTATACGATTAGGGCAGATTAGGGTTAACTGTGTAATTAATTGTTGCGAGGTGTGTTTTCGTTTTTTGTGGTGACTACGAGGTAAGCAAAATTTTGAACATGTCATGCGCATTTATAAGATAATTGGAATGCTCAATACGCCATGTACAGAAATCGTTAATAATATAATTGTAGGAATTTTATGCATCATATAGTACTGCAGCTACCAGATAAATTGCTAGTTGATTTGCTTAAGAGATTCATCTCGGTAGATAAGCGTCATAACCTCAAATAGAGTTAGAATACGTTGTGTTGTATTATTGTTTGTACGTAGAATGTTTTCAAATATTATTGAAAATAAAGTAAAAATAAATATCGTAAGTATTAGAATGTAGCTACCACTCCAATTATTGTAAATGTTCCAAATGTATTATAGGTGTTGATAATGTTGTACGATGTTTATTCATGGTATGATCTAATATAATTGGCATTGTTTAGAGGCTACAAGGAAACGCCATGAGAGCGCCACTACCGAAGATATGAAAAAAGTCATAGGGTTGTGCCTGGCACCAGCCAAGGCTAGACTTAAAAAATGAGTATTTTTCATTTTTATGGCTTATTCAAATAAAATGATATAAATACGTTTGTTTTTTATTTAGAACACTTCAATTAAAAAATAGTGATTGATTTGATAAACCTTCAGTATGCCTTAAAAGATGCCAGAATTATTGATTATTAACTTGTATGGTGAGTGTGAAAAAAGTTCTTGCCTTTTAGATAACTTTTCGTTATCGACGTTATACATTCTAAATAACCAAGAACAATTTTAGTTCATTTTGACAAATTAAATAGATTGCATAAAAAAATCTCTATTTTCATTTAAATAATATTTTACAAATATTTTAGAAAAAATATTGTGCTTACATTAATTTTAAAATATGGAATAAATATTTTAATTGAATATTTTATCTATATTTAGAAAAAAAATGAAAAATATATTCAAAAACCTCTCACCAAAATATTTATAAAATATATTTTTAAAAATATCTATGTAATATTTCTGGTTGTTTGGGAATCATCTACATTCATTAATTGAACTTTCATCGATAGAACGAAATGTGTCATTGTTATGATAAAATTTTATTTTCAATCTTTAATTAAGTAATAACAAGATTCATTAGTGAAATAAATTCATTCTCATTAATATAAAAAAAAATATTGTACATTAATCCATGGATAATATTTGTTACGGTAACCATGTTTCCATACGTTTGGTTCAATAAATAATTTTGTTAATAACACCGTGAGATCGAATAAGACTGTCCTGATACTACTCCACTTTCCACGAAGATTATATCAATATTTACATCCACTGTTTCGAATGAAGTTTGTTAATAAACACAATAACTCAGTAATTAAATATAAAAAAAAACGGCTTATTTGAGCAAATTGTATTGGTCACTGGATTATAACATTTTACTTCAAGCGACGTTTCGACAAACATGTCTTTTTCAAGCTTTGTAAAAATTTATAAATGAACGTCATTAAAAATTAATATTGCAACTGTCATTATATAATATGGCCAGGCGAGGTTCGTCAAGGCCATTCGTTGGAGCCGATCCTCTTTCGGCACTACAAATCGCAAATTAAAAAATCCATCAATGAATGGATACATAATCAGTCAAGAGAGTGGGCAAAAATCACCGGAACAAAGGCAGACAAAAGAGTTCTAAAGGAACAGAGGCCTGAATTCAACGAGAGGTCTATGAATAAAGACAGGAAACCTACAGTCAAAAGATGTAGTTCTGCGACTGGTCACTTAGACTGAATAGCAATGTACAACATAGCTGCAGATGATGCAACCTGCAGATACTGCCAAGAGGAGGAAGAAACACCAGTTCATGTGCTGTGCCAATGTGAAGGCCTGGCGAGGACAAGGTTTCTAGTAATGGGGGAGGAGAACCCCAGTGCTAGTAGCTACATAAAGAAGCCGCTCTCAAAGATGATAGGCCTAATTAAGAAGGCAAAATTAGAGAGCGTCCTCTAGGAGAAAAAGGGGATCACAATAAATCTGAAAAGGTCGCGGTGAAACAGGTCGATAGGCCACCCCAATCCTAATCTAATCTAATCTAACTGTCATTATTGTTTTTAACTTTGATGGATTAACTGTGTTGGACAACCCGACTGATGTGTCGAAGAAGTTTCATTATCAATTTGCACTTCGGCAAATTGATTTATAAATCTTTCAACATAAAGTACAGCTGAATATCTCCACTGCCCATCACCTCCTCGCTCACCATTTCGAAAGTGTGCCTCCAAAATAAATTTATCTTGGTCCAGTGTAAATGACATTTTGCCAAAAAAAAAAACATGTTACGCTCTCAATGCGAAATAAAGACGTAGCCTTCAGAGTGATTGTATGTGACAATTAACAAACAATAATACGGAATGATTAAATAAGCAAAATTAAAACACGAAACGCACGCCGGCTATGTAGAACATATGTCAATTTTGACAACAAAATTTGAGGAAACGCTGTATTACTAGTTTCGTTACAATGATTGGATGAAAATATTGATTTGCGCATCGCGGAAAGTAGTATAAGATCAAGACAATAATTCTCGATATCAGTGCATGATTATGAACAAATATATATTGTTATTTTAACGTAAAATTTTCATAAAATTACTCACAATATAAATGCAATAAGGTATTAAATTATACCTTCTTCGTTAGTTCAATGGTTTCCAATTTATTGCAAAAACGAACAGAGAGCATACAATTAACTGATAATCTTGATTAAGATAGATAAATTATTTCCCCTCTGCTGTCCAGCTATTCGCAAAATTCCCTTAAATTTTATATATACTCCAATTCTCAATAGACTCGGGATCCATTATAATTCAATCTAAGCATATTACATTATATAACAATACCCAATCGTGTTGTGTACGCTTGTGTATATAGAATAGAGTTGTGCACGTTTGGGTAATATAATTTACGACGTGTGTGTAAACGTAAATTAATTTTGGAAATGAAATCCCTCTGGTGATTAGGGTTACATTTCCGGCCTGGGAAATAACGCAAATAATACCGTAATTTTAGTCGGAGATCGATAGAGTCCTGTGCTTGTATGTATTTATATAATTTTTGATGTATATGCACTCTTTCTGATAAAATAATAATCAAATATTTCATATTTAACAGTAAGATGTTGAACAACTATGAATACGAGTATGGAGACGCAAGTAGAAAGAGTACCTATACACTGATGTGAGAAAAGAGATTGCATTAAATGGAAAGTTTTATAACTTTTGGTTTTTGTCATGCTCAACGAAAAGAATACTTTTCTCAGGACAGTGTTTATATTTTAATTGAGCGCTGTGTTTTGCTGGAAGGCTATATTTTTTTCTAAGTACATGCTTTTCGACCGAAAAGTAACCGTAATTAAATGGATGTACCTTAGTTTTGATTAATATCTATTAATGTCTGGTATAACTGTCCTGTTTAGTAACACAATACACATTACGATATGATAATTGTTATATTTATATATTTCAACAAATATCTTTTTAAGTATTGAGTATTGAATTATAAACAGTATTTTAAATAAAAAAGCCAGACGTTTTGGTTTATTTGCGTGAACACGCATGTATACATTGATTTAAAACTTTTGCCTTTTAACGGAAAAATGCATGCACCTGTATTCAAGCTGAGTGCTTTTTTACGCGGAAGTATTTTAGTTTTATACATGTTCCCACGTGCATAAGTCTCAGATATGCAAACAATAATGAACAAAAGTGAATATTTTTCGCGTGAAGTTAAAGAAATTTCAGAGATAATTGGAAACTTTTCATCAGTTAATGCTAATTTACTTATAAGCAAAGGAACTTTACAGTAGTACATAGTGTTTGAAGGTTTCAAAACTGTTACACACGGGAAAAACGATCTTATTGGTTTCAACCATTTTTCATGCATTTGGTTACAGTTACTAAATTATTATTTGATTTAAGAATATTAAAAATAAATCCTGTATTCAATCAAACAAATAATTTGGTTAGTTGATTTATTTGAAGCTAGCGCAGTATTTATTAATTTAACTAAATATTTACATGGAAGTAAAAATAAATATAATAATAATAACAATATAACACATGAATTGATACACATCAAATTTATTTTTCTTTTTCTATCACTCAAGTCTTCTTCGTTGATGTTAACACCATACAACTTGAGATTTACTTTGAGATTTTAATTCCATTCTATTTTCCAAAAAATATGGCATTTTATTTTCGTATAGCAGTTTTCTCCCCATATAGTACAGCAGATGAGCAGATATACTTATGCGTAGTAGAGAAATTGTCGCATAGATGGCGCATCTCCTATTTTTCTCAAGTAACAGATAATATTTCGCACAAAAAGTAGCTATCTGGATATTTAATAAAACAAAATCTGATAGAAGTCATCGTCATTGAAAGATCGATTTCTTTAATGCACCACTTAGAGTATTAGAAGGTTCACTGCATAACCAATACCACATATTTTACAATATGCGCTAACGGCAAAATCCCTCATTAGTGCATAGATTTTTGGAGATAATTCATTTTCATTTTGATTGAAAATGATCACGATATTTTGTTGTGTATTTACTCTTAAGTTTAAAATGAATAAATGTTTACAAGAAAGGAAAAACTCTTGAACACAACATGCTTACGGTTTTCTGCCAATCTGCATAGTTTCAAGTTGAAAATAAGAGGACTTGAATCAACTATCAATACTTTCACTTAAAAGAATAAACTGTTTCAACGAAAAAATATATTATTTCGGAAGAAATGCGTGTATTTAAAATTATATTCCTTTTCAAGAAAACACCAGATCATGTTGGCCATACAGAAAACGCAAAAACTTTTGATTCAATGCAATTCCTTTTAAACGAAAAGGATATTTCTCTCAGTGTATATATACATATTATATATATTTCGTCTTAAAATTAAGACAGACGAAGGTATATTTTTCATTGGGAGCAATTCTGTTCCGATATTTACAAAAAAAAATCCTTTCAACCAGTTGGCTTTAGATTTCCTATTACTAATTGCAATGCCATAAATTGTTAGGGTTTTTATACATTACTACTTAACATTAAGGAAGTTTTAAGCTAATACAGAATTGTGCTACAACAAATTGCTCGCGATTTACGCCAACAATGCAGTAAATTGTCCGAGTATAGTTGCCTTTAAATTCAATTAAGGTTTACTTGCTCTATTTCATATACTGAGCTATAACTCCTCGAAATATAAGCGGTGCAGTAGGGTAGTTTTAACGTGATTAAATAAGGTTGCCGACATCAAAACTTAAATACCGCAATTATATCGATATTTTTCTTTTATATTACATCGTATTTTTAACATATTTACGCCTCTCAAAATGGAATGAGGACGACATTCGACGGTGTAGTACCTACATATGCGAAGTTCGCACACTTAACAGGAATGGCGCACAAATGATGTGAAAGCAATCAATATTTACCGGCGAATTTTACGTTCCCGTCTATACGAAAGCTGGAAAGCGACGGGGGAATATTTTATCTGGAATCGTTCCAAGTTATGAGTTGGGATTATATTTAAAAAAAAAAAATCCTGAAAAGGCTCATACGTGAACGCGTCATCTGGGCTCAAATTTATCTCTATTATAAGCGCAGGAATCGCATTAAATCTTGATTGATTAATGAAATGATGCGTTATATCCGTTAGCATGCATGAAATAAAAAAGTTTAGTCGTGTGTGATTCAAGGTACATATCTAAAGATTTGTCATTTTGTCCAGAAGTAAAAAAAAAAAATACTGCCTAATATATACGCGAAATACAAAAGCAGCTCTTTATATTATCCACTGGTTTGTCGAAACGATATTGGGTGTTAATTATGTGGTGGTAGGTACGGAACGGGTTATGTCTGTTGCTATTCTAAACACTCCGCTTCCTATACTATATACAAGGTGTATCAGATATAGAGGTAAATATAATAACATGTAGCAGCTGTAATCATATACAATCGAAAAGTCTTAATGCACAGGGGATCTATCTCTAAGCATTAACGAGAAAAAAATATTTTATAAATGCCGTGGGCTAGAGCCGCACCTTTGCCCAACCTAAATGCTGTCCGGAGTATACCCCCACATACCATTATCATTCAGCCATTACCACTGTTATTTTCTGTGGATCACCGCTAGAGTGCAAGCCACTTCGAACATTTTATTGAATTCTTCCCGTCTCGAAAAACGATCCTTTTCAGACCATCATGATTCATATAAAGAAAATCGAAGCTTGATGCATCGGCAAAAGCGCGGAATGTATAGATTCATTTCGCGCATACATAGTAAAAAGGCGTGTTTGCAATTTCTGTATCACATTTATTCTGTGTAATTCGATTCAATTCATTTTGCGTTATTATTGATTAAATAAATCCAAAGAAATAACTCAGATTCATGTGGTACCGTCTATTAACAACTAACTCTCGATTCGACAAAGCAAAAGAAAAATATTTACGTTTTTTGTAACTACTGAAGTCGCATATCCGGTGAAACTCGAACGTCTTATCAGGATATTAAAAATAATACTTTATAGACTTACGTAGAATGCTCTTAACAAAAAAGGAATGTTTATTTTATAAAAAGAAGAAATTTAAAATGCCTCAGTTTTGCTGTTTTACAAGGCCTTATTTATTCAGAATGACGTTAAATGAACTTACGGCATACTATTAAGAATTATACTAAATGAATGCAATGTATTTTATACATAATACACGTTTAGCGGTGCTTAACATGACGTTTCCTTGCATACGGCCGGACTAAAGAATTTTTGGCTCTAAATTTTACATTTTTTTATTCTTTAATGATGAAATCGGTTTCGGTGGGTTTGTGCTTTATATGTCGTGTAGTTAACACCCAGCAAAAATTTACTTTTTTATTTGATACACCCTGTATAGTTTTAATTTGAGATTACGTACATTTACAGTACATCCCCGGAGAAACTAGTACACGACCGTATATTATATAGCAGTGTGTACACTGTTTCAAATTGAATCTTCGTTTTGGGGGGCTTGTATTGCCCTATATTCATTATTATGTCATTTCATATTATCTTGTAGTCGAAACATATTATAACAAAGTTTTCAATTGTAATTAATTATGGAATACTGTATGCACCTTAGTTTCATTATTAGAAAAATATATATAATAACTAACAGTCGTAATCATTTCGAAAAAAAAATACTTTTCCATTCCCTCCATAAAAATTAATTTCAACATTTGAAAGAAATTATACGCGCTTCAGAACAGCGAAAGAATTTTTAAAATCGGTACGCGCTAGTACTGAATCTGCTTGCGATAAACAAACCGACCATAAGGAGCGTACGCCAGACAAGGAAGCATCTTCTCCGTCTTAAACCGGCCCGCAGGCGTTTTGTAATTCACGTCTCCCATACAACGTGCAACAAACGCAATAGGAAAATTACATAGCGGCGCGCATGATAGACAAGGTCGTAGCCCATTTTATCCCCACTCTATCGCCCCGACTTTGTCGACTCCCTATTTGCTCAAAAGATAGGAAAGCGTAGTCCTGTTCACGAAAACGATATTCACCCCAACTTGATCCGCATTCCATTGACCAATGCACTTTGCACCGATCAACTTAATTGTCTATAACTTTCTTATTTATTGATCGAAATTCGTGAAATTTGGTATGCGTGTCAAGGAAAGAGTGCTGCGTAGGATTGCGCGATCAAATTTTAAAAATATGATTTAGATTTATATTTATGAGCTGATAAATATAAACAAAAATTAAAATTAGGAGTTTTGTTTATGTTGTTACGGTAAAATCGAGGGAGATTGATTCAACAAATCTTTTCGATTTACAGAATCTTGTATTAAACCACTTGATATCATATATAGGGCAGCTAATTTTAACCGAGACGATATCGCTATTTTGGAAAAGTATATGAGCTATAAAGTGATTTAAATGGGGAAAGAGTTACCTATCTTGCAGGCAAATAAAATACATTAAAAAATTTGGTGATTCAGAAAAGTTTCGAAAATATACAAAAGAATCAGATTTATTTGTTCGCGTTTCAGTATGAACTATGTCGGCAAAGATTCGAACAATTTCAAAACACACCATATATTGTGTTAAACAATATATATCTAATAAAACAGAATACTGTTACCCCAAACACAGACTATTACTAACTGAAAAAAATCTTCATTATGTAAAAATTCTTTAATAATTTGCCTTATGCAAACAAACAAGAAAGTAACTTTTATGTTTTTAAACGTGCTGTATGCAACTTACTTTTAATTAAAACTTGAGCGTTATAGCCTGAAAGACTTTCTAGATATAAGTTGATTAAGATAAGTTTCTTTCCTTTCGTTTGACGTTTGCCTTTGTTCTTTTGATATACAAAGAAGCAATAAAGCTTATTATTATTATACAGGATGTTCAATTTAAAATAACAAAGTAGATGAGACTTCCGGCATAATCTGAAAATATATCATTTAAAGGGAATGCAACCAATTACATTAAATCGTGAATGTTGAAATTTTCATTTTGTCTAATAGAACCCCACAAACTTCTAAAGAACGGTTTCGCTGAGACTAAAATCATCTATCTATCTATCTAATCCTAGTCTAAAAAAAAAAAAATTTCATAACCTCATTTTTTATTTTATAGCTTAAATTAAAATTAATAATTTCACCTAATAAATTTAACCTAAAACTAAAACAAAATAAATTAATTATTTACTAAAAATATTTAATTGCATTATTTGTGTAACCGCAACTGCTGGCACAAATTTAGTTAATACTACTATGAATTCCTAAATCAAAATTTCTTTTATTTTCAATCTTCAATATTGCTTAATAAAACATAATATACCTAATTTAAATATATTTAATATTCACAAAAATTTACATATAAAATAATCCATAAATTAAAAATATAAGCTAAAATAAAACTTTATAATAACAATTATATACATAAATCATTCTAATCTATAGAATTAATCTATAGATATATTTATAAAATTAAAATGTACTAATTATCCTATAGTAATAATAAATGACCCCCTTACAACCAAATTACTACTATTTATAATATTTAAATAAATACACTAATTTTATAAATAAAATTAAAACTTTATAATAAAAATAAAATACATAAACCTGATTAAATAAATTACTAATTCAAACTAAAATGCCAAGCTAGCTACTTTCTTTAAATAATTAACCTAAAACTTAATTCAAATAAAATGACCTAATTGTTATTAAAAAAGATATCTCCCCTACCATTTTAACACCTATTTGTACTCAAATACCAAACTAGCCACTTTTCTTAAATTATTAACCTAGAAACCTAATTCAAATAAAATGAACTAATTAGCACTAAAAAAGCTATCTCCCCTAGCATTTTAACACCCAATGTTGTACACCCTGTATAAAAACAACACAATCTGTTATAAGAGCTTAGCTTCAAAACGTCATAGCGATTTGACAGCAAGAAGTTGTCAACGTCACTCATTATATTTATTTCGTCTCTCATGGCTACAAATACATAATAAAAATCTCCCTTCACAGCACAAGCGTTCTTTTACCGATAATGCAAACAAAAATACCATTTTCCTCGCGTTAACGATTTGAGCTGAGTATCTGGACGTTGTATGATTGTACAACCTAGCATAGGAACAAACATCGTTAACGACCAAAATCTAATCGTCCACAACGCAACCCAGATGTGAGTGAATACGCATTCCGTACTCGTTCGCATATATACATACGCGTCTCGAACAATGTAAATACGGAAAGATATTTTGCGCGTTCGTTTGCATATTATATACATGTTACAAACTACGTTTACACACTATGAAAATATGTCCTCTCGTTATACGTCAAAGCCAAGATGGTAGCTTTCCACTTATGTATATAACAAGGGCCCTCTCTCCGTATAGAATTGACGTATTCAGGACGAAAGGTGTATTATTTAAGGTAACCCAATAACAGCGGTCACTTCGACCAACCCACGTCCAGCCCCGAGAGTGCTCGTCGAACGATATGCGAATGTTAATTGCTCGCCCTGTCTGCTTGTATGATGGGGCGATTTAATTGAATACCGCGGTGATATCGTTCATTGCAATGAATACGAGGGGATGTTCTCATTGGTCTTTAGAGCGAATGTTAACGACATAATTTATTTGCAGCTGAAAAAAATTGTGTGGATATTTTTTTTTTGTTGAAAGTATACACCAAGTATAAAGGCTGTTTTACCTAGCTATTTATTGCGCAATTTATTGGCCAATTTAAAATTTTACTTGCATAACACGGATTAAATACGTGTTATACATACAATAAATTGGCCAATAAATAGCTAGGCGTAAAACGGCCTTTAGGCAATTTATATAATTATGATAAAACAGACAGATAAAAAAAAAAAAAAAAAAAAAAGCCGCAAAAAATGTCTTTTACCAACACGCCTTTCTTATTACTTTTTTCCATAATATTTACCATAATAGATATACAGGCTGATTCTCAATATATGCGACAAACTTTAAGCGCTGATTCCTGGGGTTATTTTGATCATAAAAGTTCATAAGAACATATGTCCAAAATCGCTTAGTTCTAAAGTTGTACAATGTTTAATAGTAAGTTAACATAATTAATGTTTTTATTATAAATTAACAAAATTAACTTATACTAACTGTGTTGAAAATGACCGCCTCCAACTGCAATACAAGCTTCTATCCTCCGTCGTATTGACTGGCGAGTCCGTTCTAAAATACCAGCGGTATTTCGAATTGTTTGAAAAGCTGCGATAATACGATTTCTCATTTCATCGACATTTTCAATGGGAGTCGTATAAACTAATGATATAAGGTGACCCCAGAGAAAAAAGTCCAAAGGATTTAAGTCTGCAGACTGAGGAGGCCACTGTTGTGGACCTCCCCGTCCTATCCACCGATCTAGATACGTATTGTCCAAAAACTCGCGAGCAACTAAACTAAAATGCGCTGGAGCACCGTCATGCATAAAATACATTTGTAATCTTAATTGCCACGGAGCTTCTTCCAGCAGTAGTGGTAGCTCCTCTTCAAGAAAATTGCGATATACCTCGCCATTTAACCGCATCCGTAAAAAATGTGGACCTATCAAGTGATCTCCAACAATTCCGGCCCACACATTGACAGAGAATTGATGTTGATGACGGGCATTCACTAGTTCGTGCGAATTTTCTTCGGCCCATATGTGATTATTATGAAAAGTAATAATCGCCATTCCAGAGAAAGTAGCCTCGTCGGTGAAGAATATTTGAGCCAAATAGTCAGGATTTTGTGCGATTTTTTGTTGCATCTATTGACAAAAAGCCGTTCTTTGCGGAAAATCTGCCGGCAAAAATGCCTGCACCCGTTAAATGTGATATGGATACAACAGTTGATCTTTCAATATTCTCCAAACTGTGGCCTGACTAATGTTTAAAGCAAACACAATTTTTCTGGCGCTTGTAGTAGGATGTTCCTCAATTTCATTTAGTACCATTTCTTCAACTTGTGGAGTTCTCACTGTAGATGGGTGCTCGTTATCAGTCGGCCGTTTTTTTTTTAAATTTCCCGTTTCACTAAGACGTTGGTGAAGACGGGCAGATATTGAATGATGCGGGATGACATGGTTCGGGTATCGTTATTCATAAACACGTCTGGCAACACGCGAATTTCCATTGGCAAGACCGTAAACGAAATACATATCACACATCTCAGCATTCGTGTAATTCATTTTAGAAAACAGAAACTGGCAATAAACTGAATGAATACCCTGACAAATATTGCAATGACAAATAAACAATTCCCTCTCAACACAATAGTTTTTGAAGAACCAACTGTGATATTATATCGTGTTAGTCATAGTTCATAATTTATTATTAAACATTCAATAACTTTAAAGCTAAACCGTTTTGGACATATACTCATATGAACTTTTCTGATCAAAATAACCTCAGGAATCAGCTCTTAAAGTTTATCGTATATATTGAGAATCACCCTGTATAGTAACTTTAACTGGTCCAAGTTACTTGTCAGAATATGGCATCTCGATAACCGTAAGAGATAGGAGAAAAGCAATGGTCTAGTCTCGATCCTTTTTTTCCCGAGATACGCCTAATAACTCGCTTGTCTTTAGTGATACGAAGAAACTGTTTTAATAACAGGCATTTTACGAATAGACTCGGCTAGTTAAATCAGATTTTAAATTTATGCATTTATTTTTTCCTGCGGCATAAATTTGAATTTTTTCTAAAAAATGTTAAAGCGTAATAGGCAGTGGCATAGTCGGAAAGGGTGCTTTTTTCTCTTTTCAAAAATATGTGGTTTATGGGGCCGATTAAATAATAATAATAATAATTTTTATTTTTGGGTTTCGCCCAATAACATAAAATCCACTGACAAGACTTATGTCTTAGTGGAATAACCTTTTGTTTAAACTACCGTCATGACTTGTGGCCTATTATCTTGTTTATTTACTTATTTACATATTAATAATTATGGACAGGGGTGAAGAATGATTTATTGTCTCATTTTATGTATATTGTTGTAAATTGTATTTGATTTTGATTTTGCTTTGTTCTGCTGAACGGCTACTGTTCTGCCGGTTTCTGATGGACCACTTGTCCGGATCGCTTTGCACCGGCTACGTCCTTTAAAAAAATAAATAATAAAATAATAATAATAATATATAATAATAACATTTATTTCTAAAACAAATACAAATCAATACAGAAAGCGCATTCCAGAAATAAGTCAAAAAGAAAACTGGTAACTGAAACCTAAATCATGTACCTATTCAAAAAATCATTTATATTATAACAACTAATTCCTAATAAATAAAACCTAAGATGCTTCTTAAAAAGATAAAAATTACAGATATTTTTTATATCACTAGGAAGGTTATTAAACAGTTTACAACCCATATAAAAAGGGCTTTTTTGATAATTTGCTCTGCTATGGACAGGAGGAAGAAAGTAATGATTAATACGACTGGAATAATCATGCGAATAATTGTAAAATGAAAATTCCTCTTTGTGATTAAAAACGTAATATAATGTTGTGTAAATATATAAATCATAAAAAGTTAAAAGCGAATTGCTCTTAAAAATATTTCTATACGAGTCTTTATAATTTGTATTAAACATAACTCTATAAATAGCCCGTTTTGCATCAAAAAAAAAAGCTCTAATTGAATTAGGTGACATTCCCCAATGTATTATACCATAGCGCATGCACGCTATGAAATTGGAATAATAAAATGTTTTTAGTGTTTCTAAATTGTAACTTCGTCGCAATTGTTTTAAAATGAAACACGTTTTAGATAACGTCTTACATAAGCTTTCGATGTAAACAGACCAATTTAAGTTGTCAGTTAGAACTATACCTAAAATCTTGATGAAAAAATTTATGGTACGTCAGTTATTATTAAGTCCAATTTCTTAATTGGTTCTATCTTGCTGCGAAAGTATAGAAGTTTAGTTTTTTTTCGTCATTTATAACTAAATGATTATATGTCATCCACCTAATAATTTCATTATACGTTATTTCAGTCTTATTTAACATACTGGACATGTCCGTACTATTTGTAATGATGTTTATATCATCAGCATAGAAAATAGCTTGCTGAGCTTGTATTAAATTAATCATCGGGAAATCATTAATATATAAAAGAAATAAAGTGAGACCCAGGACAGAGCTTTGAGGTGCTCCGATATTGACATCTAGAAAAAAATTTACTATCACTTACCTAATAAAATTTAAAGGTAAAAATTATTTACGTTTTTAGTTTAAAAACCATTACACAGTAGCCGATGACAATAACAACAGTATAAACTTTTCTTATCTTTTCTACACTAATTGTTTTAGATGCCCCCAAACATAGAAGTCTAGAGGTGTCAGGTCAGGGGACCTAGGAGGCCATGCAGTTGGTCCGCCCCGTCCTATCCATCTCTCGTTGTAATCTTGATTTAAGAAATTTCTAACTACGATGGAAAAATGCGCAGGAGCTCCATCGTGCATAAACCACATATTTAATCTGTTAAAAAGTGGCACGTCTTCCAACAAAACGGGTAATTCATTTCTTAATAAATCCAAGTATACTTGTCCCGTTAAACGATTAGACAGAAATACTGGGCCAATTAAACAGTCTCCAAAAATAGCAAGCCAAACATTTAGCGAAAAACGGTTTTGGTGATGCAGTTCAACAACAGCATGGGGATTTTCATCTGCCCAGACGTGATTGTTATGAAAATTGAATATGCCGTCTCTTGTAAACCCAGCCTCGTCACTAAATAAAATCTGAGTCGCAAAATTAGGAGTTTCTGCCAGCTTTCGTGAAACCCAGTGACAAAAAACCCTACGTGCATCATAATCGAGAGGAGCAAGAACTTGCACGCGTTGAATGTGGTAGGGATAGAACTGCTGTTCCCGCAGAATTCTCCAAATGAGAGGATGACTGACGTTCAGTTCTGCGGCAAGTCTTCGGGTGCTAATATTTGGGTTGTCTTCTACCCGTCTCAAAATATCTAATTTTACTGCGGGAGAAGAAACTGATCTAGGTCTACCAGAACTACCATTAATTTTAAATGAACCAGTTTCGGACAGCCGGATATGAAGTCTTGAGAAAATCTTATCACTCGGTAACAACCGATTTGGAAATTCTTCGGCATACATACGCCGTGCTTCAGTGGCATTACCATTCGCACGACCGTACATAAAATGCATATCGGCCATTTCTGCATTTGTGTACTTATGCATAATTTGAGAACAAAAAAATAATTGACGCAAATGATAAATAATCTGATGACAGATGTCTGACAGAACTAATTTAAGTCACAATCAGTTGTTGACAAAGGAACTATTCTCAAAATCGAAAAATGTTTTTTTTTTATTTTAAAATATGCAATCGACTATATGTCAAAAACAGTTGAATTGCGGACCCATGTTGACTAAGACTTTTTTGTTTATTTCCACCAGTATTATAATTGGGTAAAATATCCGACAACCTTTTTTTAACACACTGTATATAATATATTACGGAAATTAGCAATACTTATTCCAAACAAACAATGTTTGGTAGAAAACATATCATTTTATATATTCCAAGTCCAACTGGTTACACTAACGAAAATATGTTTCCACCATTGAAAAATTCGTTGTTGTGAAGTAAAATCTATACATATTTTAGAACATACATCTACAACTACACTTGTTTCCTCCAAGCCTTTACAACTTCCACAAATTCCACGCGGTGTAACAAACATATCGATAAAATCAGGACAGCGGACGCCGCCGTGCGCAGAGAATTGAAAAAGTTACGGCCAAACATAAATGACATACAACTTTTCCCGATAACCCATAAGCCGGACACAAAGCTCGGACAAAGTTTCGGACAAATCGCCCCGCTTCCACTTACCAAAACTTTTTTCTTATCTCGTGTACAGTTTCGCAGCACCTACAGATTCGTGCGTTAAGAGTAAGTTATTGATGATGCGAACTGCGTCGCCCGTTCGTAGTGATAATGACGCTGGTATACGAAGAAACTTCGATCTGTCTTATTAATTTCGTGAGACCATCCAAGTTTTATATATTCCTAAGAGATTTGTAGATAAAAGTTGCGTGAGCGAGCACGTCTTTAGATTCTAGACATTACCGTGATTGCTGTTATCCATCGAATCAAGTGGGATTGGATTAGATGGGATTGTGGAATTATTTTTGTTATTACTAGTTTCTTTCTTTATTCTAATCTACAGATTTAATTAAATAAAATTATTATAATGCATTACCAAAATATGCTAACAAATGAATATAAAGTGTGTTGGTTTAAAAGGTTAAATTTGAGAATGAAAAGTCATGGATAGTGTAGAATAACTTTTAAGTTAATCATTATAATTATCGCCATTCAAATTGCCATCAATGAAAAAACCTACACTGTTGAAAATATTCGGTGTTGGCGTTAATTTTGCGCTAGTCAAATATTTTAGTGTTGATTTTTACAAACTTTGCCAGACGAATTGACTACATGTGTTTAGTAGAACAGAAATTACTAGAATTTGGTGTGAATTCTTTATTCAGATATGAGGATTTACTATTTTCTCTAGACAATTCAGAAGCATCAACCAATCAGAATTTTTCCCTCGGATAGAAATATAGAAACCCCACCTAATCTAATACGGTATTGCATTATACGCACCACCTGCATTGCACGTGTATCTGTTTTCGAGTTTGTTTCTGCGTATTAACATATCCAAACAAACCACCAAACGTGACTGACCTGCAAAGTGTAACCTTGTGTTATTAAACGTTAATTCCAGTGGGCATAAAAAATTTCCACATCTTAAAAATGTATTGGGAACAACTATTTAAGTAATTAGTTCAGATTTGAATCAAATAGCATAAACATTCACTTAATTTTATAATGGTTCTCAAAAAATCATTTTAAAATTGGTACGTTAGTTGAAACCAAAACTTTGTGAATGAGTGGTTTTGCATATTTTATAATTGAGAAAACGTCTTAAAGAGAGAATATTATAGCACTAAGAAATAGGAGTTGCATATTAAAAATACGTTGTGTTTAGAAAACGGTGTTAAAACACCCAATAGATCGCATGCATTTAGTTAAACAGCTAGTAAATTTGTCTAGTCTAGATCAAATAAAATGTGACTAGAAGTATTTTATAATTCCACGTGTTAGTTGGACAAAATAACCCCTTAGCAATAGACAATACTTGACTATGTTTGTTCGTCAAATTTAAACTTCTATAGTTCTCGACAAAATAACACGAAAAGAGTGTGGACCTCTCCTGACTATTAAATTAGTCAAAAAAGTGTTAAAATTTTCAACAGTGTATGATATGATCTCCAACAATTCTTGCCCAAACATTAACCTTTACAGGGTATTGCGTATGTTGTTCTCTGAAATAAACAGATAACCTATTAGTTTTTAAGTGTGTTGTAGCGAATTTCTGTAATCAAAGTAATTTTCTGTCTTTTATGTCTGCTATTTTTTGCAAAAAAACTGAAAACACTTGACATTTCCTAAACAATTAAATTAGGTATAGGAAACTGTGCATGTATGGAGAAACCAAAAATTTAATAATATACAGAGTGTACCGTTTACACCACACCATGTATAAAAGGTTTCTGTTGAAAAAAATGCACAACTAAAAATACCAATCGACGTGTCCAAACATCTCTTCCAACACACACCCATTTATTTATTATCAAATTTATTCCATTTGATGATAGACAGTGTATAACCAGATGATAAATTTTTCACGAACTTCTCGCTCCAGAAACTCCAGAAACATTCCGACAGTGGTCGAATTTACGCCAGAATTCGCCAAGATTGGTTCGTTTACGCATTTATTGCAACATGCGGATATCGGCGCCGGTAGCCCGGAATTGGAATTTATGTATTCAAAAGTGCACCTCGGGTATTCGTTCGCCCGGAATGAAGACCGAATTCTCCTCCCCCACATTCTGGGAAAGGCCCAAAATTACTCCTTTGTGAAGGTGCACGATTAACACCCCCAACCGAGCGTTCGGCTAATTAGCCGTTGTTAGTTAACAATGTCGGACGGTTAAAAAGTAAATTTTATTCTGGGGATCGTTAAAAGGCCCATTAAAAATGATTATTACGAGGGAGGCTTATTTCATCCTAATTAAAGAGATTACAAAAAAGAAATGAGGCAAGATTTGATATTAAAAGACATATTCATCTTCCATTTTAAAATTATGGTGTTGTTTAAGACATTAATACCAGTCTAAAACTACATACACACTACTATACATAATTTTCTTTGATTACCGAATGTCCAAGCATCCACAGAAAAATTAGTCTTTATAAAAAAAATCTATTTTTTAAAGAAATTAGCCTACAGCGAAAAAAAAGGAAATCAGATGTACAAGCTTAAATTAAGAGAACGTAAAAAGTGACGTAAATTATTATTAATAATAATTTTGTTTTTATTTTTTATTATCAGTAGTAGAAAAACTTCATTTGTTTGGGCATACGGTATATAATTGTATTTGTTTTTTTTTTTACATTAACAACTTTACGTTTCGGATTTTTTTCCTTTAATCCATTTTCAAACTATTTATTATTTTTTTTAATTCCTTCTTCTTGGTTTCACAATTTCTACAAATTAACAAAATTCACATGTGATTTTACATAAAAACAAACTATAATTTATAGCCATAGTTTGTTTTTATGTAAAATTACATGTGAATTTTGTTAATTTATAGAAATTGTGAAACCAAGGAGGAATTAAAAAAAAAATAGTTTGAAAATGGATTAAAGGAAAAAAAATCCAAAACGTAACGTTGTTAATGTAAAAAAAAACAAATACAATTATATACCGTATCAACAAACAAATGAATTTTTTCTTTGAGATATAACACAGTAAAATAATTTGAAGAAAAAGAAATAATTTTATTCTTTTTCAAAATCAAAATTATCAGTAATAATTTATTAATTTATATTGTTTCTGCAAAAACAGCATGTTGGCTTATATAATTGCAAACAATTTTTCTTTACTAAAGAAGACCATTATACTAATTGAAACGTATAATTAATCCTTTGACACATAGAAAGTTATTATAAATTAATTAAAGAATAAAGCTACAATGTCCACAAAAATCGCATTTTCGGCAGTAATTTATTACTGCGAACAATAAAATAAAATTGTTTATAGCGTAAAATTGAAAAAAAGAGTATAATTGGTTCATTCTGGATCTCTTTATAATCAGCAGTTAAAAAAAGTCATTTCCATTACAATATTAAAACTTTTTGTTTAATTTTTTTTAATATTCCCTTATAAAAAAAAAATGAAAAATTTCTTTTTAAAAAAAATATTTAAAATTAAAAAAAAGATTATGTGAGACGAATTCGTCTCCTCCCTGAGCGTGTTATAAAACACAAAAAAAATTCTTCCGTTTTTCTGATGTTAAAAACAACATTTAAAAAAAATCGTCTCTGTCACACACTGTAAAAAATTACAGTAATTTTGCCATGGTAAATCAGGAATATTACATGTAATAACGTTGTAAATTTACCACAATAAATCATGTAAATTTTGTTTTACATGTTTTTTCTATGATATTTAACATAGAAAAAGAAATTTCGGTAAAATTTATAGCTTTTTCATGTAAGTTTAAGATGTAACAAAAATTCAAAAGCAAAATACAGGAGAAAATATGTACAATTTTGTATTTACTCTCAAAATTTACTTAAAAGTGTAAAATTTACATTTTTTTTGGGGTATTTAGTGCACTTTAAAGTATTTTACTAGTGAATTATTAATTTTGCTGTAAAAATATGAGGATCTTTATATGTATTTCGTTTTTACTTGAATTTCGGGTAAAAACTATAGATATCATGGAAAATACGAAATTCATACGCCGCCAATGTGATTGGTTATTGGATATTTAGATAATAAACGCAAATACAGATGTGCGCATAGGTAATTCTATTCGTTTGTCGAACTTATTATTGGCTCAATGATATCATGTACGTCACAAACAATCGTAGGTTTCGCGTAAGCGTGTTCATTCTTGATCCCTGGTTGAGCGATTCAGTATGACCTATTAGGTGCTATAAAAGAATTAGGTAAGTTGCTTGCTCTCTTTATAAAAATACATATGAAAATTACTTCAGTGGTTCGGTAAATATAGAGTTCATATAAATATTACATACGAATTTTACAGTACAATCTTTGAAAACACATCAGCATGTGAAATTTACTAGATGGTAGAAATTTTACCTTATGAAGCAAATTACCTGTAAAATTGTAGGCAACTTTGTTACCAACGATTTTACATGTAATTTTACTGCAACTTTTTTTACAGTGCACACAAAATATATTTATAACACAAAAAATATATTTATATTTTTTTTATAAATAAATGAGTTTTTTTTAATTTTCAACATTTTAAAAAATTATTTCGATTGTTTGAAGAACTTCATCTTCCTTCGTATGATAAAAAGAAGAATCTTAATTGTTGCCAAACTAGTAATTCCCTCTTTTCTTCTACGGTTGAAAAAAAAATCATTCATCAATTATCTTGTGACGGTGACTCTGTTTTATCTAGGTAATTTACAGCATTAAATTTAGTAAACTAGAAATTAAATACTTATACAAATAATATAATATTTAGATAGAATTAGTTCAATTATTTCTTACAACAATAATTGAAATTTGATTCGGTCGCAAAATAAACCACGCACAATAAATTGACAGGACGTAAACACGTTCTAAAAAGGTTATGTTTGCTAACAAATTAACAGGTAGCAAAATATAATAAATAAATTGGTCTAAAAGTACATAATTACCGTGAGTAAATCAGGGTTCTATATTAATTAACCAAAAGTACTACCACAGTATACAACCAATAAAGACGAGTTCGCAAAATCCTTTGTTCTTTTGTGGTTCGTTTTTAATGACCTTCAAGTCTAGCTGTCATCTTGTAAAGCTGTTGTCGGAAATTTTCAAACGTGTATCAAGATTCATTGTTTTCAAAACTGCAGGGGTAATTTAAAACTAATAAAATACGCAAAATAAATAAAACAAGTAAATCATGTAGATTAAACAGATTAGTAAACTAATTTATGCAGGTACCAATGTAAACAATAACAAACTGCTATATTAGAAAGCTGTTGTTTGAAGCAAAGTTAGGTTTAGAAATTGAGATCCCGATGACTCATCTATTGTCCTTACTGCTTATACTGTGGTGCTGCGAATCAACAATAGGTGGAGCGCTAACTAACTGACAGTTTGAATAAGTGAAACTAGATGGCTCGCTAATCAATTAAACATTACGAAAATTTCTATTAGATGGCGCCCTAAGCCAACGGAAAAGTGCCGAAAATTATCGGCATCATTCGAAACGTCGAAGACTAATTAAAACGTAACAGTAAAAGGAGTAGTAGCGTAAGTGTATTGCGCGTGCTACTACTCGTCTCGATATAAACTTATGTCCGCAATTCGAAAATAACACCGGATTAACGACGGCGTAAATCACGTTTATTGTCGCCAGCCGTCGGTCGGAAATTACACGCCTCGGGGCCGGGGAATTTATGATTATACTTTATTAAAATATGGTCGTCCCGTTTGACAACGCCAAGCCGTCGTCGCCCGCCGCGCCGTGAACCGTTAATTACGGACGTAAAGGGAGGTTGGACGTCAGCGGGTTCGGGTGACAGCGATCGCGTCTTGAATACGTTATAATTCCGGATCCACAGTTCGTGATGATTATGGAATCGGGGCGCGTAATCACGGTTCGCGCATTCGGGCCTTTTGATCATCAGGCGGATCAAAAAGTTCCCGCGCGATTTTTATAACGAGAAGATGTGCGTTGTGTGTCTTTGTCGTTTAGTCGCGAGAGTTAATTTGAGGGAGGACGCGAATATCTTTTGTCTAGTGAAGAGATTATCACTATATAGGATATTCCAGTATGGCGTGCTCATTATTGGGATTGTTTAAAGGTGTTTGTAACATTGGTATGCACCAATATAAGTATTTACTTTACGAGATGAAACACAATTATGATTCGAATCTGACAACTTTATTATAACTGTCATATTTTTTAGAAACATTTACCTAGTATGCTTGATGTTACATCTTCCTTTTTTTTAAAAGAACTTAACGAAACAAAAACAATATAAATAAACATGTAATTTTTAAAACACGAATTTATAGATTCAATCTTGATCTCGGTTTCACAATTCTCCCTGATCTAGTAGTCACTGGTACTTCAGTCTTCGTTTGAACTGTATCGTCACTTAAATTCGGGACAACAGGATCTTTTACTGGTACTCCTGGTATGTTGTTTTCTGTTTCATTGGTTTGGGATGTTTCCTTTCCATTATTTGTTGGCACTGCAGTAATCGGATTTTGTATTGTGGCTTTGGTTTTATGTAACATCGAGAATTTCTTCGATACACTGTGCCGTTTTGTGTTTTCACTATTACTGATCTGGAATTAACGGTCTCCTCGATTACTTCGCCACTGATCCAGTTTCTTGGTGATACCTGGATCCTTACGGGATCACCGGTATTGAATTCTTCAGGAGCTTTGCTTCCACGATCTGCGTATTTCTTCTGTTGATCTCGTAATCTTGACAATTCCGAAAACACCTCTTCCTTTACCACAGGATACAATGTGGTCTCCTTTACTGGTAATGTTGTCTTGGTAACTCGACTCATTAGTCTTTGAACTGGAGATCCAATAATCCATTCCTAGGTTATTTCGGTAGTTGAGAAGCGCCATTTGTACATCTGATTCATCTAGTAAACATTTTTTTAAAATGTTTTTTGAGATTTTGTACACCTCTCTCAGCTAGGCCATTACCACGAGGATGAGGATTGACGTTCGGTGATTGAACGACCAGTCTTTAACAAATTTTTTAAACTCTACGGATTTGTAGCAGGGACCATTGTCAGTTTCGAGTGTCTCGGGAATACCGAATAAAGCGAACCAAGTTTTTAGATGCGATATAATTTCATTGGTAGCTTGTGATTTAAGTGGCTTAAAATCAACAAACCGGAATAACTGTCACTGATACAAATATAGTCTTTACCTTTATGTGAAACAATCACTTGCGACGGTTGCCAAGGATAAGTCGGTATCGGCTTTGTTTAATAGGTTCTTTGTTGTTTGAGCGTTGTGTTGTTTCACACACACTACACTTTTTAATATAGTCAGTAATATCCTGCGTCATGTGAGTCCAAAACAAAAGTTCTCGCGCACGTTTCAAACAACTTTGAATGCCAAAATGTCCTGAATGAATCTGTTTCAGCATTTTGCTGATTTGGACTTTGGAACTACAATCCTTTCTCCCTAAAAATCAATCCATCGTAGTAGGACAATTCTTCACAAAAATTAAAGTATTCACGGATTTCTTCGGCAATTCACTTTGCTTTAGTGGAAACCCACGTTTTATGTAGAACAGTAATGTTTGCAGGTCATTATCTTGGGTAGTTGCTTCGACAAATTCTTCTCGCGCGGACTTCGACATTGCTAATACTATCTGTATTTCCAGCTCTTCTTCAACGTCCTCTGCATTATCGTGTTTGCAATCACGGCTAAGCGTATCAGCGATAGGGATATCCGTGCCTTTTATGTATGTTACAGTTGGGGATACTGAATAACATCAAAGAGGATACGTTGTATCGAGGTGGTGCAGACTGTATTGGCTTTTTGAAAATAGTTTCCAACGGTTTATGATCCGTTTCAATCTGTAGACGTTTTCCATAAATGTATTCGTGAAACTTTTACAGGCGAATCTTATGCCAACGCCTCCTTCTCAATTTGTGGATAATTTCTTTGTGCTGCTGTTAGTGCTTTTGTCGCATACGCCACGGGTTGATCATCTTGAAGTAGTACTGCTCCTACAGACGTTGAGCTAGCATCTACTGAAATTTTCACTTCTTTATTTACGTCATAAAATTTCAGAACTGGGGATTGCTCAATACTTCCTTGATTTTTTCGAATGCTTGTACTTGTTCGAATTCCCACGACCATGCTACATCCTTTTTTAGTAATTTTCTTAGCGGCTCAGTCAATTCCGACATATTCTTTATGAATTTGTTAAGATATGTTACCATACTAGTAGTCTCTGAAGCTGAGTCTTATTCTGTGGTTCTTGCAGTTGCTTTATTGCTGTGACCTTTCAGTATCAACACACAG